>PVJL010004875.1:40580-120088 GCA_004026885.1 Lyroderma lyra
ATTGTGGTTTTGATTTGCATTTCCCTGATAGCTAATGAGGATGAGCATTTTTTCATATGTCTGCTGGCCATGTGTATTTCTTCGTGGGAGAAGTGTCTGTTTAGATCTTCTGCCCACTAATTGAGTTGTTTGGGGTTTTGTTGTTGTTGTTGTTAAGTCAAATTAGTTCTTTATATATTTTAGATATTAGACCCTTATCTGATGCATTATTTGCAAAAATTTTCTCCCATTCAGTTGGCTGTCTCCTTGCTTTGTTGATGGTTTATTTTGCTGTGCAGAAGCTTTTTAGTTTGATATAGTCCCATTCATTTATTTTTGCTTTTACTTCCCTGCCTTTGAGGTCAGGTTCGTGAAGTCTTTCTTGAGTCCTAGGTCTATAAGTTTAGTACTAATGTTTTTTTCTATACAGTTTACTGCTGCAGTTCTTATATGAAGGTCTTTAATCCATTTTGAGTTAATTTTTATATATGGAGAGAGTTTAGAGCTCAGATTCATTCTTTTGCATATGTTTTTCCAGTTTTCCCAGCACCACCTACTAAAGAGGCTGTCTTTTCCCCATTGCATATTTTCTGTTTCTTTTTCAAAAATTATTTGTCTATAAATTTGTGGATTTATTTCTGGGTTTTCAGTTCTGTTCCATTGGTCTATATTTCTGTTTTCCTGCCAATACCAAGCTGTTTTGACTATTGATGCTTTGTAATATAAATTGAAGTCAGGGGTGTAATGCCAACAGCCTTATTCTTTTTATGTAGTATTGCTTTGGCAATTCGAGCTCTTTTATGGTTCTATATAAATTTGATAATTCTTTTATCTATTTCGTGAAAGTATTATTGTGAGATTTTGAATTTCTTTCAAAAGTGTCTTATAGTTTTCCATGTATAAGTCTGTCACATTCTTTGTTAAGTTTATTCCCAGGTATTTCATTCTTTTTGTTGTGATAGCAAAAGGAATTGACTCCCTCATTTCTTTTTCTGAGGATTCGTTGTTTGTATATAGGAATGCTGTTGATTTTTGTACATTGATTTTGTATCCTGCAACTTTACTGTATTTATTTATTTATTGTTTCTAATAGTTTCCTGGTAGAATCTTTGGAATTTTTTATATAAAGGATCATGTCATGTGCAAATAGTGACAGTTTGACTTCTTCTTTTTCAATTTGAATACCTTTTATTCCTTTCTCTTGTCTGATTGCTGTGACTAGAACTTCCCTGTCTTGTTCCTGATTTTAGGGGAATAGGCTTCAGCTTTTCCCCATTCAGTATGATGTTAGGCGAGAGTTCATCATGTATGGCCTTTATAATGTTGAGATACTTTCCTTCTATACCTATTTTATTCAGTGTTTTGATCATAAATGGATGTTGTATCTTGTTGAAAGCTTTTCCTGCGTCAATTGCCATGAAATATGGAGCTCTTCACAAATTTGCATGTAATCCTTGCGAAGGGGCCATGCTAATCTTCTCTGTGTTGTTTCAATTTTAGTATATGTGCTGCTGAATTGAGCACTTCTTTCCCTTCTTTTCTTTCAAAGTTTGCATAGGCAATCTGTAGTCTTGCCCTGCTCACATAGAAAAAAAAATTGGGAGGCCAGGCAATCAGTCTCACCCTACTAGTCAGGGAAGATTTTTTTATAGGACTTTTACAGAAGTGGCTATCTGAGATTGACTTGAAAACTTCCAATGCTGCTCTGCCATTGCCTCCCATCCCCAGGACAGCTAATGGTGTGCTATAAGTGGCAGACTCTCAGGCTCTCAGGAAATTTTTGTTTGTTTCTTCTTTGTATATTTGTTTGTTTTTGTGTGTGTCTGTTTCTTGACTTTTTCTTTTCCAAAAGTGGACACAGGTCCGCTAGAGGCTTGCCCTGTCAACAGAGTCACTCTAGGTGGATGAATGATCAGCCCCACCTTATTAACAGGAGAAGACTTTCCTGTGAACTTCAACAAAAAGTGGATGTCTGTGACAGTCCAGGAGGCTTTCAGTGTTACTCTGACAATATGCTTGGACAGTTTACAGTGTACTGTGAGGGGCATATCACTCAACTACAACTGAATAACAAACACAATACACTCAAGGGACAATCCTAGATTACACACACAGGAGATCAAAGGGATTGCATCATTGGACCACACAGGACACATACTACATGAGGTAAACACTAAGAGCCATAGAGAAAAAATAATTTTAATAATTGAGGATAGCCTGAGAGATCTCTGGGACAACATCAAGCATAACAATATTCAGATCATAAGGATACTAGAAAGGAGAAGAGAAGTAAAAAGGGATCGAGAACCTGTTTAAAGAAATAATGACTGAAAAGTTCCATAACCTGGCAAAAAAATAGACACACAAATCCAAGAAACACAGAGAGTACCAATCAAGATGAACCCAAATAGGTCCCACCAAGACACATCATAATTAATATGACAAAGAGAGAATCCTAAAATCAGCAAGAGAAAAACAACAACTTACCTACAAGGGAGCTCCCTAAGGCTGTCAGTGTATTTCTCAATAGAGATTTTGCAGGCCAAAAGAGAATGATGGGAAATACTCAAAGTAATGGAAAACATGGGCCTACAACCAAGACTACTCTATCCAGCAAGATTATCATTTGAAATTGAAGGATAGATAAAGAACTTCCCAGATAAGGAGAAGCTAACGGAATACACTACCACTAGGCTGGCATTACAACAAATGTTAAAGGGACTTCTTTAAGCAGAGGAAAAAAGAAAACAAACAAATAAAAGAAAATAAAAAATGGGAATAATAACATAGCATTGACTATGTACTTATCAATAATCACTTTAAATGTGAGTGAACTAAATACTCCAATCAAAAGACATAGGGTAGCTGAATGGATAAGAAAGCAACATTCAGATATACATTGTCTACAAGAGACTCATCTCAGAAGGAAAGATACACATAGAGTGAAAGCAAAGGGATGGAAAAACACATTTCATGTAAATGGAAATGAAAAAAAACTGGGGTAGCAGTACTTACATTAAAGAAAATAAGCTTTGAAGCAAAGACTACAACAAGAGACAAAGAAGTACATTACATAATTATAAAGGGATCAGTTCAACAAGAGGACATCACCTTATAAACATTATGCACCCAAATAGGAGTCCCTAAAAATGTAAAGCAAATATTGACTGACATAAAGGCAGACATCAACAGTAAAACAGTCATCATAGGGGACTTTAACACCCCACTAACACCAATGGATAGATTTTCCAGACAGAAAATCTACATGGATAAATTACCCTTAAATGACATGCTAGAGCAGATGGATTTAATTGATATTTTTAGAGAAGTACATCCCAAAGCAGGAGAATATACATTCATTTCAAACCCACATGGAACATTTTCTAAGATAGACCACATGTTAGGCCATGAAACAAACCTCAATAAATTTTAAAAAAAATGAAATCTAAGTTCCCTGGTGGTGTAGTGGCTAGGCTTTGGTGCTCTCAATGCTGCAGTGCTCTCAATGCTGTGGCCTGGGTTCAATTCCCAGCCAGGGAACTACCAAAACAAACAAACAAAAAATTGACATCATATCAAGTAGCCTCTCTGACCACAAAAGTATAAAACTAGAAATCGATTATAAGAATAGAACTGAAAAATGCTAAACAATATGCTACTAAACAATGAATGGGTCAACAATGACATTAAAGAAGAAATCAAAAGGTACCTTGAGACAAATGGGAATGAAAACACAACTACCCAAAATCTATGGGACAGCAAAAATAGTCCTGAGAGGGAAATTCACATCTGCACTAAAGAAACAAGAAAAATCTCAAATAGTTTTACCTTATACCCAAGGAAACTGGAAAAAGAACAGCAAACAATGCCTAAAATCAGCATAAAGAAGGAAATAATAAAGATCAGAGCAGAAATAAATGAAATTGAGACTAAGGAGACAATACAAAAGATCTATGAAGCTAAGAGCTGGTTCTTTGAAAAGATAAACAAAATCCAGAAACCTTTAACCAGACTCCTCAAGAAAAAGAGAGGACCCAAATACATAAAATCATAAATTAAAGAGAAGTCACAACAGACACCACAAAAATACAAGAAATTATAAGAAAATACTATGAACAACTAATATGTCAACAAATTCAGAAATTTGGGGAAAAAATGGGTAGATTTTTAGAAATATACAAATTTCCAAGTTTAAATCAAGAAGAAAAAGAAAAATTAAAGAGATCAATTACTAACAATGAAATTGAATCAGTAATCAACAGCTTCCAACAAACACAAGTCCTGGACCAGATGACTTCACAGGTGAATTTTACCAAACATTCAAAAAAGAATTAACACCTATATATCTCAAACTATTTTTAAAAATCCAGGAAGAGGGCAGGCTCCCAAACTTTTTCTGAGGCCACCATTACCCTGATTCAAAAATCAGGTAAAGACACTACAAAAAAGAAAACTATAAGCCAATATTCCTAATGAACACAGATACAAAAAATTTCAACGGAATATTTGAAGATCAAATTCAGCAATACATGAAAAACATCAGGGAGTTCCCTGATGGTGTAGTGGCTTAGGGCTTTGGCATTGGCGCTGTCAGCGCTGTGGCCTGGGTTCGATTCCCGGTCAGGGAGCTACCCACATACAAAAAAAAAGCGAAAAAAAAAAAAGAAAAACAAAAAGAAAAACATCATACACCACAATCAGGTGGGATTCATTCCTGAGATTCAAGGTTGGTTCAATATATGTAAATCAATTAACATGATACACCACATAAACAAAATGAAAAATAAAAATCACATGGTAATTTCAATAGATGGAGACAAAGCTTTTCACAAAATTCAGCAGCCATTTATGATAAAAATGCTCTCAGCAAGGTGGGAATAGAAGAAATATATCTCAATTTAATAAAGGCTATATATGATAAACCCACAGTTAACATCATACTCAATGGGGAAAAGCTAAAAGCATTCCCCTTAAGATCAGGAACAAGGCAAGGATGCCCACTGTCACCACTGTTATTCAACATAGTACTGGAAGTTCTAGCCATAGCAATCAGACAAGAAAAACAAATAAAAGGCATCCAAACAGGAAAAGAAGTAAAACAATCATTATTTGCAGATGACTTGATACTGTATATAGAGAATCCCAAAGATTTGACCCCAAAATTATTGGAACTGATAAATAAATTTAGTGAAGTAGCAGAATACAAAATCAATATACAGAAATCAGTTGCATTCTTATACACCAATAAGAAAGTAGAAGAAGGAGAAATAAGAAAACAGTGCCACTTACAATTGCATAAAAAATATCTAGTAAAAGACCTGAAAATTAAGACACTGAAGAGAGAAGTCAAAAAAGACATAAATAAATGAAAACATATACCATGCTCATGGATAGGAAGAATTAATATAGTTAAAATGTTCACACTACCCAAAGCAATCTATAGAATCAATGCAATTCCCATCAAAATACCAAAGGCATTCTTCACAAAAATAGAACATATAATCTTAAAATTTATACGGAACCATAAAAGGCCTAAAATAGCTACAGCAAACCTGAGAAAGGAGAACAAAGTTGAAGGAATCATGCTACCAGACATCAAATTATACTACAAGTTCACAGATATCAAAACAGCAGGGTATTGGCATAAAAAAAAAAAGAAAAAACAGGCACATAGATCAATGGAACAGAATAGAGAGCCTATAAATATATTCATGTCTATATGGACAATTAATCTATGATAAAGGAAGCAAGAACTTACATTGAGGATAAGACAGTTTTTTCAACAAATAGTGCTGGGAAAACTGAAAAGATACATGCAAAAAAATAAAATTGAACCACTTTCTTACAATATACAAAAATAAACTCAAAATGGATTACATACCTAAATATAAGACCTGAAATAAAACTCCTAGAAGAAAATATAAGTAACCTCTCAGACATTACCTTTAGCAATACTTTCAATGACCTATCTCCTCAGGCAAGGGAAACAAAGAAAAAAAAACAAAGAAATGGGACTACATCAAACTAAGATTTTTTTTGTTTTTGGGGTTTTTTTTTACTGTAAAAGAAACCATCAACCAAACATAAAGACATCCTACAGAATGGGAGAATATATTTGCCAATAAAGCATCTGAAAAAGGGTTGATATCCAAAATTTGTAAGAAACTCACACAACTTAACACTAGAAAAGCAAACAACCTGATTTAAAAATGGGCTGAAGACCTGAATAGACATTTATCCAAGGAGATCATGTAGATGGTCAATAGATACATGAAAAGATGTTAAACATCACTAATCATCAGAGAAATGTAAATCAAAACCACAATGAAATGACACCTCACTACTGTCAGAATGACTCTCATCAAAAAATCAACCAAACAACAAATGTTGGCAAGGATGCGGAGAAAAGGGAACATTTTTGCGTTTCTGCTGGGACTGCAAATTCATCCAACCACTATGGAAAACAGTATGGAGGTTCCCCAAAAAATTAAAAATGGAACTACCCTGTGATTAAGGAATTCCACTCCTGGGTATTTATCTAAAGAAATCGAAAAGACTAATTTGAAAAAATACATGCACCCCTATGTTTATTGCAGAATTATTCACAATAGCCAAGATATGGAAACAACCTAATGCCATGAATAAATGATTGGATAAAGAAGCTGTGGTACATTCACACAATGGAGTATACTCGGCCATAAAGAAGAATAATATCTTACCTTTTGCAATAACATGGATGGATCTAGAAGATATGCTAAGTGAAATTAGTCAGACTGAAAAAGACAAATATGATATGATCTCATTTATATGTGGAATCTAAAAAACAGAATAAATGATCAAAATAGAAACAATTCAATTAAAAATGGGCAGATCATCATGCTAAGTGAAATAATCCAGACAGGAAAAACCAAGAACTACATGATTCCACTCATATGTGGAACATAAAATTGAAAGCAACAAAGAAACAAAAGTCAAGGGCATAGTTAATAATTTAGTAGTTACCTGAGGGTAAGTGGGGAGGGGGCTGGGGAAAATGGACAGGGACACAAATATATGATGATGGAAAGAGAACTGACTCTGGGTGGTGAACACATAATACAACACATAGAAGATGTAATGTAGAATTGTACACCTGAAACATATATAATCTTTACTAATCAATGTTACCCCAATAAATTTTAACAATTAATAAAAAAGAAAGCAACACCCTTACATATGCTGCCTACAAGAGACTCACTTTAGATCAAAAGACACACACAGACTGAAAGCAATAGGATGGGGAAAATATATTTTATGGAAATGGAAACATAAAACAACGACAAAAAGCTGAGATAGCAATGCTTATACCAGACAAAATAGACTTTAAAATAAAGGCTGTAACAGCAGACAAAAAAGAACCCAGTAATCCCACTTTTGGATATTGATGTAAAGAAACCCAAAACACTACTTCGAAGAGACATGTGTGTCCATATATGTTCATTGCAGCATTGTTTACAATGGCCAAAATGTGGAGGCAGCTTGGATGTTCATCAATGAGTGAATAAAGACTAAAAGAGTAGGTTATATAAATATTAGAATATTTCTTGGCTGTGGAAGGGAATGGGTTCTTCTTATCTGCGATGGCATGGATGGACCTGGAGGATTTTGTGCTGAGTGGTGTATATCAGATGGAGAAAGATGCAATGTGATTTTGTTTATATGTGGAATCTAAAGAACAAAACAAACAAAAATGAACTCATAGATACAGAGAACATTCTGATGGTTGCCAGATGGGATAGTGCTTAGTGGTGAGTGGAAAAGGGGAAAGGATTAAGAAGTACAAATTGGTTTTTGCACAGTCATCTTGTTGATGTAGTGTGTAGTGTAAAGAATATAATTGGGTGATCCATGATCACTTTCATAAGCTGTGCATGCCATTGAAGATTGTTTATTACCAAAAATAAAAATGAGAACATCTAGGTATAATAATCATAGAAATAATTGAATTTGTAAATGATTGTGCATCTAGATTCAGGTTTATAATGATCTCTGGGAATTATGTGTGTATTATTACTTCTAAAATTGATCTTTACCTCAAAGTAGTTGCATTTGCACTGTGCAAACTAGAATTTTGGTCAACTGAGGCGGTAGTAGCTCAGTAGAATTCTAATCATAAAAGCATTTTAAGAATTTTGCCTTATGTTATAATAAGTGTACTTTATCTGTTCTAGTCTTACATGACAATCATAGGCACTGTATACTGAAAATACCTCTGAAATATGTTTTTCTAAATTCCATCTTACTGTATTTTTCAGTGATACCAGAAGATATCCATTTCATGATAGTAATATATTTACATATTATAGAAAGTCAACAAGAGTGGTGTTTATAGCAACCCATGATAATTTAATTATCTAATTGAATGAAATAACCTCTTGTACCAAAAATAAACCTGACTTTTGGGATATGGGTGAAAAAAAAAGGAATATAGTCAATAATATTGTATTAACTCTGTATGGTATTCGATGGGTACTAGATTTATTGTGGAGATGAATGGGAAGGCAGTTGGGGACAAGAGTGAAAAAGGTGAAGGGATTAAGAGATACAAATTTATAGTCACAAATTAATCATGGAGACTTAAAGTATGGGGAATATAGTCAATAATATGGTAATAACTGTGTATAGTGCCCAATAGGCACTAGATTAGTTAATGGGATCACTTCTTAAATGACATAAATATCTAACCACTATGCCGTACACCTGAAATTAATATAAAATAATATTAAATGTCAACTGTAAGTGAAAAATTAAAAAGGGGGAAACGGTGAGGGGGAATAAGAGGATCAAGTTTCCAGGTATAAAACAAATGAGTCTTCAGGATGTAATTTACAGTATAAAAAATTTAGTCAACAATATTGTGATTGCATGTTATGGTGTCAGATGGTTACTGGATTTATCATGATCATTTCTTTAGGCATATAAATGTTGAATAACTATTCTGTACACCTGAAACTAATATAATATTTTATGTTAGTTATATTTTAATAAAAATAATTTTAAAAGAATTTTGGTAATTACATATATGCAAGAGAAAATATAAAATTATTCAGTAGAATAAGTGAAGATGAAAGAACTCTCTGAGAACTTAGAGCAAAAACTTCAAAGAGATATTGCAAAATAAAAGAAAATTAATGACTTACCCATATATTCCATATCTAAAGTTCCAGAAAGAGGAAACAAAAAATGCATGCAAGAAAATATTTAAAAAACAAAACAAAACTGTTCTTAAAATTCTTCTAGAAAATTTTAATACATGAAAAATAATACCATATAAAGTGAAATTTCAGAATGAAGCCATATCCCAAGACTGGGCTGCTGCTTTGCTGATACCTGAGGTCTTAAGAAGTTCTAGGGCTTACTGTTGACCCTTGAACAACATGAAGGTTAAGGATGCCAACTCCCTGCACAGTTGGAAATCCACGTATAACTCTTGACTTCCTAAAATCTTAACTACAATCGTCCCTCAGTATCTATAGGGGATTGGTTCCAGAAACTCCCACAAATGTCAAAAATCTGAAGATGCTCAAGTCCCTTATATTTAATAAAATAATGTAGAACAATGTGTACAGTTGGACCTCTGCATTCATGTATTCCCAACTGCAAATGGAAAATAATGTTTTTGAGTTGTGGTTCGTTGAATGTGCAGATGCAAAACCTGGGGATATGAGGGCCAACTATATATTTATTGGAAAAAAATTTGTGTATAAGTGGACCCACACAGTTAAAAATCCATGTTGTTCAAGATAACTGTACACTTTTGCTCTTTTCTGCAGACAAGCCACCTCAATAGTAAGAGATAAATGCGTGTCTCAAGTGCAACACAATGATTTGAAGTGTTATGAGATACCAACTACTGGCAGATAGTTACAGATACTAAAGATAGTTTAAAAGACTATGGGCACATGTTAAAATATAAAATGTACTTGGTTCATGGTTCTATTTTTCTATTCACTGGCAGGGCCACCATATACATTTATGCAGGTTGCATACTGCAGAACTCCAGGGAGTATCATTCACCTAGACTATAATGTGAATAGTTCCCCTGCAGTTGTAAAGTGAGGTGGCCCTTTTCACTGGAGTTCCATCTCATGACTAACTTAAGTTCTTTTTTTATCTACTCAGGCTTCAAATTTTTATCTTGGAAGAGGTGGAGGTTGACCTAAATGAAGTGAATGTTTAATTTCAGCTCTAATCCTCACTATATAAAAACTAAATTCTACTGGAAGAATATCAGCTGCACTCATGTCCCAAAGTCCTCAGCCCAGGGCAGTTGATTGGGTCTCCCACAGAACTTGCGACCTTGGAATTCACAGAAAACATGATATTTCAGGTTGCACTCAAAGGAGTCTTACTTCATGGTACATGGGACTCTGTAGAATTTTCAACAAGCACAATTAGTCAGGCCAATTAATGTTTTCTTTAATTGTCTTCACTACTGATTTCAACCAAATCCATGGGGAAGAAGTAGCCATACACTTTCACTGGTCACTTCTGGTATTGTCCAGATGCTCATTTTTGCTCCATTCATCTATGAAAATCATTTCTAAGAATATTTGAGAGGTAGTATAAAAGCCTTTATCCACTTTTCATCAATATAAAGGACAGTTTTTCATACTACAACTAAAAGAAGGTCTAGGCTCTGAATGATATGTGTGTGTTAGGTTGCCCTTAAACTCAAGCTGAAGTCTTCTTTGTCTACATATTTCAAATGAATCTCTGGGAACCTGGTTACCTAAAAGCAGTGTCCTAGCTGGCAAACAGTCAATGATTTTCACCTATCTGGACTACAAAGGGTAATGAGGCCACCTACAACCAGATTTGCTACATCAAGTGTGATTCATAGACCAGCATCATTGGCATCACCTAGGTTGTTAATTCTTAGAAATGCAGAATCTCAGGCCCACTCCAGACCTACTGAATCAGTTGTTTTGAGTGTGTTGTAATTTTCCATTGAAGCACTTTTAAGATGGCTGTTTTAATATCTTTGTCAGATAATTCCAACATCCGTGTCATCTCAGTGTTGGCATCTGTTGATTCTCTTCTCATTCAAATTCAGACTTTCCTGGTTCTTGCTAGGATGAGTGATTTTTAAATTTTATCATGGACATTTAGCATTTATGTTATAAGACTCTGGCTCTTATTTAAATCTTCCATTTTAGTAGGACTCTCCTGACAATGATCTGGGTGATGAAGGGGAGTGTTATCTCATTATTGTTGTGGGAGTGGATGTCTGGGTTCTCCACCTGGCCTCTGTTGACAGCAAGGCATCAGGGTGGGGAGTAGTGTGAAGGAGCTGTTGTTGGATACTTATAATTTATGTAAGGATAGGTGTACAGTTGCCTTTGACCCTATGAAGAAGTTACAGGAGCCAGTGCCCAGGCATGCTCCTTAACCTCATTCCAGCCCCACATTCATTACACTCATGGTCTTCATTTCTTCAAGGGACAGCATCCCATGTACTCTGGGGGAGAAATGGAGCTCTAAAAGCTGTGTATATGGTCAAGTGATTCACCACAAGTCACAGCTGTGGTGAGAGGTCAAGCAGTGTTTTAACAAGAGCTTTGAAGATATCGACATGGGGACATCTCTGCTGGGAGCTTCTGCAGAGTCTGTGAAGGTGGGACAGGGTGGCTGAATGAGCCAATACCATTCAAAGGGGTGAAAATTACCAGAATTGGTGGAGGGATTTCTGGGAGTTGTTAAAGGCATTCCAAGTTTCTCTTCCCTCTGAGTTACCACAACTAACAGCAGGAAACAAATAAAATGCCCTGGCACTTTTAAAAATGAAACAAGTAAATTTAAAAACTGAATTTTTGTATATGGTTTAAGAAGGTGGTTCAATCTTTTTTTGCATGTATCTTTTCAGTTTTCTCAGCATCATTTGTTGGAAAAAACTGTCTTTACCCCAATGTAAGTTCTTGCTTCCTTTATCATAGATTATTTGACCATATAGACATGGATTTATTTCTGGGTTTTCTATTCTGTTCCATTGATCTATGTGTTTGTTTATTATGCCAAATACCATGCTGTTTTGATAACTGTGGCCTTGTAGTATAATTTGATGTCTGGCAGTGTGATTCCTCCAACTTTGTTCTTTCTCTGGGCTGCTGTGGCTATTCTAGGTCTTTTATGGATCCATATAAATTTTAGGATTATGTGTTGTATTTCTGTGAAGAATGCCTTTGGCATTTTTATGGGAATCGCATTGAATCTTTGGGTAGTATGGACATTTTAACTATATTAATTTTTTCTATCCATGAGCATGGTATGTGTTTCCATTTATTTGTGTCTTCTTTGACTTCTCCAACACCATATACAAAAATAAAATCAAAATGGACTAGAGACCTAAATATAAGACCTGAAGCCATAAAACTCCTAGAGAAAAATATAAGAAGTAACCTCTCAGACATTACCCTTAGCAATACCTTCAATGATATATCTTCTCAGGCAAGGGCAACAAAGGAAAAAATAAACAAATGGGACTACATCAGACTAAAAGTTTTTATTTTATTTTATTTTTATTTTTTGCAGCAAAAGAAACCACCAGCAAAACAAAAACACACCCTACAGAATGGGAGAAAATAATCCCCAATGAGGCATTCAATAAAGGGTTAATATCTAAAATTTATAAGAAACTCACACAACTCAACACCAAAACAAACAAACAAACAAACAAACAAACAAACCAAATAACCCAATTAAAAAAGGGACTGAAGAGCTGAATAGACATTTCTCCAAGGAGGTCATATAGATGGTCAATAGACACATGAAAGATGTTTAACATCACTAATCATCGGAGAAATGCAAATCAAAACCACAACGAAATACCACCTTACTCCTGTCAGAATGGATCTCACCAATAAATTGACCAACAAGTGTTGGTGAAGATGTGGAGAAAAAAGGAAATCCTTGTGCACCGTTGGTGGGACTGAAAATACATCCAACCACTATGGAAAAGAGTACAAAGATTCCTCAAAAAATTAAAATGCGTTAGGGAGGGAATAAAGAGGAGGGGTGGGAGAGGAGGGAGGGGAAGCTAAATATAAGGTGATGGAAAGAGAAGTCACATTAGGTGGTGAATTTATTTTACAACAAGTTAACAATGCACTGTAGAATTGTATGCCTGAAACCTATGTAATTCTTGCTAACAGATATCACTCCAAAGAGTCTAACAATAAAAATGAATTTAAAAAAATAAACAGAAAAAAAATTAAAATGGAACTACCTTATGATCCAGCAATTCCACTCCTGGATACCAAAGCAATCGAAAAGACTAATTTGAAAAAATAGATGCACTCCTATGTTTATTGCAGAATTATTCACAATAGCCAACATATGAAAACAACCTAAATGTCCATGAATAAATGATTGGATAAGGAAGCTGTGGTACATTTACACAATGGAGCATTACTCAGCCATGAAGAATAAAATCTGGTTTAGCTAAACTAGAGCTGGCCTGAAGTTCTTGGACAAATAAGGTGTAGGTGGGAGAGAAGGTGATCATCAACCTATGGTGTGGGCATGCATAGGAATCTGAGTTCTGGCAGAGAAAGAAGGCTTTTGGAACATCTGGGTTGTTTGGGGAGAGAGAACTTGCATAGGAACAGCCTACTCTGTGTGAGCTTTTGCACCACAGGTGGGCTGTGCAAGTCCAAGATTAGGATTTCCAGAAGGAGAAGCAGATACATTTCAAGAGGGCTGTGAACAGGTTTTTGCCAGGCTGAGGCTGTAAGGTCACAGAAAGATGGTGTGCTGGGCCTGTGGCTCAGACAGGCTCCACCAGATGTCTTCAACACCCACAGGGCAGACTCCATCATTTCCCTACACCAGAAACTACAGGAAGCCTCTTCTTTCTGTCATGTCTTTATAATGTCCACTACTGAAAAATCTTAACATTGTGCTCACTTTAAAGGATAAATGCTTGAAGGAATTCCATTGTTTATTATAGAGCATATATTAAAAATGCATTCAGAGCTAAGAGACAATAAATTGATAACTGACACATAGATGTAAAACATATAGCAACAGTAATACAAAGTGGAAAGATTTCTATGTTCCACATGAAGTTTTAAAACAAATTCTAAGTAGTCTGTGAAAAGTTAAGAATAAATATTTTAATCCATAAAACTATTAAAAAATGTATTAAAAGATAAGCAAGAATATTTTATTATTTACTGTAGTAAAATGTTGATAAAATAAATATATTTACTGCAAAAAAATATATAGTAAAAAATCCAATAGACAAATTAAATCAGAATACTGAAAATATTCAAATAATTTAAAAGAAGGCAGAAAAAGGGAAAGAGAAACAAAAAAAATAGAGGAAACAATCAGAAAAGTAATAAAATGGAATACATAAATGTAAACATAATAATTACATTAAACGTAAATTACCTAAAATACAAATTAAAGGACAAATTGTCAGAATAGAAACAAAACCCAACTATATGTTGTCCACAAAAGCTCACTTAAAATATAATACACATATGTTAAATATAAAAGAATGGGGAAAATCTACCACACAAACGCTAATAAAAAGGAAGTTGGAATGACTAGTTTATATCAGACAAAGTGGACTTCAGATCAAAGAAAATTACTAGGGATAAACTGAGGCATTATATGATGAAAGATCAATTCATCCAGAAGACATAACAATCCTGAAAGTGTATGCACATAACAACAGAGCTTCGAAGTACATGAAGCAAAAACAAATTGAACTGAAAGAAGAAATAGATAATTACTAATTATAGTTGGGGATTTCAATATTCCTCTCTCAGTAATTTATAGAACTATTAGATAGAAAATCAGCAAGGATAAAAATAAATGAAGAGCACTATTAATCAACTATGTCTAATTGACATTTATAGAATACTACCTAACCACAGCAGAATACACTTATTTTTTTCATGTGCACATGAAATATTCACAAACATAGATCATATCCTGGTTCATAAGACAAGCCTTAATTAATTTAAAAGAATTGAAATCATATAAGCTATACTTTTGTATTATAATGGAGTTAAAGTAGAAATCAACAAGAGAAGGGGCAACAGAAAAGACTTCACCCAACCAACCCACCCTTCAGTCTCAGTCTAAAGCAACTCTTCTTAGGGAGGTCTTTCCTGACCCCTCTTAACAGGTAACCATTTTTTATGTTCCCATTACATCATATAATTCCTATGTCCTAATATTATCATACTTAAAATTAACTGCTTAATGTCTGCCTTTTCTGCAAGACAGTAAACCCCTAAAAGACAGGTACCTAGTACCTGGGAAAACTATACACTTAATGCACCATTGTTTATTGAGTTGAATCATCTGGTTTACCTCCAGTTTACAGAGAAAATGGAGGCAAGTCCAAAGAGGTGAAGATATTCAGCCAAAGGCAACAAAACTGTTCTTTGCAAACAAGAATTAGAGTCTAGTTCTCCAAACTACCAGTCCAGGGTTCTTTCCACAACACTATCTCTTTTCTAACACTGCTTGCTCCCATTTTGCACACAGCAGGCATTTAGAATGACTCTCAGAGAAGGAGCATAATTTAGTTTAGACTATTTGGTATCCCCTGACCCGTTGCTTTTATTTTAATTGGGTGTGGGTAAGAGGCTCACTATCCTTAGAATAAGTTTCAAGATCTTTTCTTAGTAGAGCAGCTTTTTACATGAGGCAACAAAAATGAATCTGGTTACAAGTTTATTAATTTTATTGATTTAATCAAAGAACCAGATTTTTGTTTCATTGATATTTCTCTCTCCTCCCCACTTTTCTCTGTTTTCTCTGTTATTGGTTTCTGCCCTGATCTATGTTATTTTCTTTCTTCTGCTCATACATTGAGTTAAATTTGTCCTTTTTCTAATTTCTTAAGTTAAAGCTGAAGTAATTGATTTGAAACCCCTATTCTTTTCTAATAGGACTGTTTAGTGGTATGATTTTCCCTCTAAATCCTTCTTATAACAGCATATCACAAATTTTGATACGTTGTGTTTTCGTTTTTATTCAGTTCAGAATGCCACCATAGGATTTTTTCCCCTTGTCCTCCAATGTCTCCCAAGCTCCTATTCTCAAATTCAGCTGCAGGTCTCCTTTGTGTGCCCAGACACACACCAAGGAGGTACTCACTAGTACAGAAGGGACTTTTGTGTATCAAAATCCACCTTCTACAATAGGTGATTATACATTGTGACTATTCCTCCTTCAGTGCATATACAAGTGCTGTTAGTTATGAGATATTTTTCATTATCATTTCTTTATAATTTGATGGGACCCCTCTAATATACCATATAGAGCATGGATCTCTTGGCACAAAAATGAATGCTACCACCCAAGACCAACAGATGCACAACTTCTGTCTAAAACCTATGGAGCAAAATACTTAGAGTCACATATTGTACATGTCAACCTGAAGTGTTTTGTTTCATTTTTCTAGTTATTTTCTTTCCTTTTTGATGGTTTAAGGCTCTGAATTATTAACAGGTACTTTTTCAACCCCATAACTGTGGTATATATAAGGCCCTTATTCTTAACGTTTCTCTTTACATCCTTAGACACTCCTTGGTGTGATTCCAACACAGTATTTTCATGATTTGACTAAAGTAAGAGGAGGACCCAAAAAAAGTCCCAGAATTATCTTCTGGAGAGCAGTCCTCTTGTAGTACAGGCTTTCCTTATTAGGTGAGTGTTCTAGGAACCCATCTGCATCAGTGTGCCAGGGGGCATTGTTGTGAGACCACATTCAGCTTTGGTGAATTTTTTTTGGAGACTCTTTCAACACATTTCTCTATTTCATGATGGGTGATTTATACATGTGGCATGCCGACGCACATGCCCACATCATGCTGAGTGTTCAACAGTTTTTGACCAAAACAGTATGACCCCCATGCTCCACCTCCCTGTTCACCTGATTTCTCTCCAAGTGACTTTTTTTGTTGTTCTTGTTTGTTTCTCTGGATGAAAAAATTCCTCAAAGGGATACATTTTGCCAATGTGGAACAGGTGAAACAAACAAAAAAGCCAGAAGCACTAAAAGGCATCAAAATTGACGAGTTCAGAAACTGTTTTGAGCAGTGGAAAAGTGTCTCGATAGGTGTATTGCATCAAACAAAGAGTTCTTTGAAGGTACTGAAGTTTAAACATGTAAGAGTAAATACACTATGTTTTATCAATAAATTCCATTTTTGGGGGGTTCCCCCTCATACACAAATTGACTATTTGGTTTTTCTCAACTTTCTTTCAGTGACACCCAACATCCATTTAAACCAATTCCTTTTAATAGATTAATTGGCTTTCAAAGTAGTTGTACTCAACAACTGAGAGACATTTTAGGTGTCAAACACCACAATGGGCCAGGAAAACAAAGATCTAAAACCTGGAAAAAGAGGTTCCTGTTTTCATTGAAAAAGTACATGGGAATATTTTGTGGACTTTAGTTTTTGTAACTGAATGTTCACCAAAATAGAACTGGGAAAGAATTGAGGGAGAGATCGTGTATATTCAGAAGCTGTCTAACATTTACACAACTTACCAAATAAGGCATATGATATAGGCACAGCCCAAAGTTCTTTTTGTTTTGATCTACCCATTAGTCTCTAATGCTAAAATTGTAAATGCTTGTTATCAGATTATTCTTGCTAAATGGTGCAAACCATTACATTACTATTTGACAACCCTATAAGGGGTTATTTTTACCAAAGACAGGCAATTTGTTGCTCCCTGAACGATTTGGATTGGGTTTGTGATATAAATGCCTATTGACTATTATCTGCAAATTGCACAGAATGTGTAATCTTGGTAAACCAATGCCTACTTTCAGAATAATCCCCAATATCATCAAGATTCTCTTTTGGCCTATTAAATTTTCTTTTCTGAAAAATAAGTCTTTAGATGACTTGATCCAAGGAGAGAAACTGGATCTTGATTTGAGTTCATGGATTTTAACTACTCAAGAAGAATTTTGGACCACCTTCTGCTACTAAGCCTCTTTACTCCACACTTTAAGAGACCCAAAAATTAGGGGGAAATCCTTTGTGCTCAAAGAGTAGAAGAAAAACTAAATAATTTAAATAACAGCATAGAGCTCCTAGCCCAAGAAGTTTATGAAATCAGACAAGCAGTGGTTGAGCACATAGCCACTCTAGATATAATAGTGGCCTCTCAGGTTGGAAGAATGTTGTACCTACATTGCAATAGACTTTCTGGTATCTTTAACATTACTAACATATTTGAGAAACAAACAAGCACATCAATATATTTAGTATTTTGCTAGTGCCCTGATAATCTGGTTCTGCATGCTATTTAGATTGGGAATGTGCTCTGCTCTTTGCATTCTACTTTGGTAAACTTGACTTTTTTTTATTGTTAAATTTATCTGGGTGACATTGGTTAGCAAAAATTACATAGATTTTGTGAGTCTCCAGGCCAGCTGGGATTCACCTGAAATGCATGGAATAACTACTCAAGACACAAAAGTTTGGTCAAGAGGGAGAGGAAGAGGCCATCTTGAAAGAAGAGACCAAGAGACCTTCAGAGGCTCTCTTCCCTGCTGTTTTTATTCAGAAGGCTTAACAGGCTGACATAAGAGAAAAGGGGGTTACAGGGCTGTGTGCAGACAAGCAGATCCACAGAGTTAACTAGTAATAGGTGGTTCAAGTTAATGTAAAGCTCAATCAGCTGGTACCCACATCATGATCACACACATTCTTTCTGTGTTTGTACAGATCTCTATCAGTTCTTTCTCAGCTGTGTGCTGCTTGAGACCTCACGGTCCCTGCGTTGGCATCAGGGTACAATCATCACACATTCATTCATCATGATGTGGGGGCCTTACAGATTTTTTAGCTAGTCCACATGAGGTTATGGACTGTGTTCTGGGACTCCTACAGGGTTCCAGATGTACAATTCTACAGTGCATCTTCTATGTGTTGCATTATGTGTTCACCACCCCGAGTCAGTTCTCTTTCCATCACCACATATTTGAGCCCCCTTCCTCCTTTCCCATTCTCCCTTGCCCTCAGGTAACCACTAAACTTGTAGGGAGCGCATGAGCCAGAAGCCTGGTCCTTTGAGTAAACTGGTTTTAGCAAGGCTACCTGTGTGCTTGGAGTCCACAGTTCAAGGGTTTCACAAGGCAGCCCAGAGCTGGCTGCACAAGGACAACACTTGGGATGTGGTTTCTGACTTGGGTGGAAAAATATGACACTGGGCGCAATGTTGTTTGGTCTCTGGAAACGATTCGAGACATAACTTAGGGCCTGCCTGCCTTGAAGAGAGCAATAATAATATAATCAGTAATGCCTTAGCAACATGTACCAAAATATTGATTAAATGCAGTTATCCATAACTATATGTCCCAGTTAAGATGTACTTTCCAGTGTCGCCTTACTGATTTACCCCTACGATCTCACTTGTTTTGCCCCCCCTATAAAATAAATTTGCTGCAACCAGACGGGGTCTCTGTGTCTCCATCAGAGCGCAGAGAACCACCCGGTCCCAGCTTTTCTGTCTGTGTCTGTGTCTGTGTGTTTATTTCTTCATTCCCCATCGCCTCCCCTCCCGTTCATCTGTTCACCTGCGGAAGTCGCGGGAAAGTGAAGCCTGAACAGGGACCGGAGTATGGAGGGACTCAAAACGTCTGATGAGGGAGTGCTCCTGAGAGGTGATCACAATTAAAAGAGTGTTAAAAGCCACCTGATTTTGGCAATTAAGGTAAGTAGGGGCAAAATACGAGCACCGGGTGTAAAACAGGGGACATTCAGAATCTAAGGAAAGAGAGCTCTATGTAGATATGTTAAAGTGTATGCTGCAAGCTAAAGGCAGCAATGTAAAAAGGCGTCAGCTTTTAGAGTTTTTAGATTTTGTACATAAAACCTGTCCTTGGTTTCCTGAGGAAGGAACTGTAAATACTCAAATGTGGGAAAGGGTAGGAAAACAGCTGAGAGAGTGTTATGTGGCTGATGGGCCAGAAAAAACTCCTGTACATACTTTTGCTTTGTGGATGTTAATTCAAGAATGTTTAGATCACAGACCAGCATGTGTGTGATTGCCTAAAAAAGGTAATTCTGTAACTTTAGCTAACACTATGCAGGGATATGAGAAATTCCAGATGAGTCTCTCCCTCCAGAACATAAAAAAGAACTTAAAAAGGAGGCTAAACAAGACATTAAAACAGAGATGAGGGAGATTCTGATTCAGAAAATGAGGAGTCAGATAGTGAGGATGAAGACAGCCTTCTGCAGGGAGTTTAAAAGCTTTTTGCAGACTTGCCATTTACAACAAGGGCAACTGCTCCTGAATGGCCGACAGAGGCACCTAAGAAGACGCCTAAAAGAGGCACCTCAGTGTTTCATATGTCTCCTTTACAGTTGGCTTTACAAAAAGCTAGAAAGGCTGGAGAAGATATATCTAATTTTAAAGGGGCATTTCCAGTCATTGAAAAACCAGACCCTTATAATCCAGGACAGATTTTAAGACACTATGAGCCTATTCCTTTTAAAACTTTGGGCTCAAAAATGCAACATCAATGTACGGCCCCACTTCTCCTTTTGTATTGAGTTTGGCAGAGTCTTTACAAGACAATCCTTTGACTCCACGTGATTGGAATATTATTGCCAGACCTGCCTCAATGGGGGAGATTATCTGTTGTGGAAAACGGAATTTCAGGAGTTGTGTGAGGCTCAGGCTCAGCATAATCATGATGCAGGAGTGCCCATTACTTTAGAATAATTATTGGGCACTGGGCTGTGCTCTCCCATACAGGTTCAAACATTATATACTCTTCAATTATATCAACAAATAGCAACAGCTGGAACAAGGGCTTGGCGAGAATTACCTACAAAAGGAAAAAAACAGCTTGACTTGACTAGTATTCATCAAGCACCAGATGAGCCTTTTTCAGATTTTGTCTCACGTTTGCTCACCGGAGTTGGATGAATTGTTGCTGACCCCGATGCAGGTCAAATAATGGTAAAACAATTGGCTTTTGAAAACGCTAATAAAGCCTGTGGGCAAGCCTTGCTACCATATCGTAAGAAGGCTTCCCTTAATGATATGATTTGCATCTGTTCAGATATTGGGTCAGCTCATATCCAGGGTCTTGCTTTTGCTGCTGCTTTAAAAGAGGTGTTTTATGGCACAGAAAAAAGGGATGGGGGATGCTTTAATTGTGGACAACAAGGCCATTTTGCTAAAAATTGTAGACAGGAGATTTAAGAGGACAAAGGCAATTCAAAAAAACTATGCTTCCTGAATTATGCCCACGTTGTCACCGGGGTAGGCATTGGGCTAATGAATGGAAGTCCCTATCTCATGTTAATGGGCAATCATTACAACCACAGGGAAACTTAACCAGGGGCCAGCCCTGGCCCCGTCAAACAATGAGGGCAACTTCTCCTTTGACTCAAAGAGACAGTCAGTCACAGACCTTTTCAGACCCACTCCAGGGAGTGCAGGACTGGACCTCTGTCCCACCTCCAAATTCGTATTAACATCAGAATTTGGTCCTCAAGCCATTCCTACAGGAGTTTAATGGACCGCTTCCCCAGGTACAGTGGGCCTAATTTTAGGAAAAAACAATATGATCATAAAAGGACTACAGATCCATCCAGAAATTATAAATGCTGATTATATGGGAGAAATTAAAGTTATGGTACAGACTAACCAGACTATTTTACAAGTTCTATCCTCAGACCATATTGCACAGCTTATATTACTTCCTAATGTTCAATCGGGCAAGGCGTTAACTACTTCCCCTCAAGGGACAAATAAATTCAAATCTTCAAACCAAATTTATTGGTCTTATATAATCAGCAAAGAGAGACCTAAATTAAAAATAAAAATAAATGGTAAATCATTTTGGGGGCTTTTAGATACTGGCGCAGATATATCAGTCATTGCGCATAGACACTAGCCTCAGGCTTAGCCTCTTAATCAATCTCACAGAGTTGCAGGGAGTAGGAGAAGTGACAGCTCCCTTGCAGAGTGCTCAGCTTTTAACTTGGGAAGATGAGGACGGTCAAACAGGAACTTTTACTCCATATATACTACCTGGTTTGCCTGTTAATCTGTGGGGCTGAGATATATTGTCTCAAATGGGAGTCATCCTTCAAAGTCCTAATAACATTGTTACTCATCAAATGTTTTGACAGGGATTTAATCCCAATAAAGTTAGGAAAAAATCAGGGAAATCCACTTATCTCCTGGTTCTCTCATAATTAGAAACCAAATGTGTCTTCATATATTGGGTAAAAAAGATAAAAGTCTTACCAGGTTTTCTCAATCTAGTAACAAAATCTTGCAAAAAGTTGAAATGTAAACAAAGTTCTGCCTGAGGCAGCAGCCACTATCTTCTGAGGTGGAGACAATTAGAAGGGAAAAAAGAGGCACTTTTAAAATCAAGCCTCTCAAGTCAGCGTTTTGGCCTCTTTAGAACTGTGGCATGGGAATTCCCTGATGGTGCAGTGGTTTAAGGCTCCAGTGCTGGTGCTGTTAGTTCTGCGGCCTGGGTTTGATTCCCAGTCAGGGAGCTACCCACATACCAATCAAAACAAACAAAAAAATAGAATTGTAGTGTGCATCCTCTTTAAAATTGCTAACAGTTCTTTTGTGTTTGTAGATTTGCCAATGGGAATGCTAATGTTTGCCTTTTTTGGTTATCAGTAAATTAAGGTTCTGAGGATCATAGGTAGTTACAGATGCTAATTAATATAAAAAAGGATGTGTGTTTTAAGAAGGTATAAGGTATTTAAATTTATGGAAAAATGTAAGGTATACATTTTTTAAGGGATTGAAGGAAAATAGTTTGTCATAAAGATGGCTATTTCTAAATGAGTGAAAAATGGACAAACTAAGAGGCACTAAAGTAAGTTGTAGAAGGCTTGTGAGAAGTGAACTTTATTTGGCTGGTTGGTGGTAAGTTTTTTAACAAAGGGAAAAAAAAGTAGTTTTGTACTACAGTAAAAATGTCTGGTTGTGCCAGAACACGCAAGGAGATAGTAAAAGCTTAACTTGAGAGTATGTAGTAAGTTGTAGAAGGCTTGGGATAGGTAAATTTTATTTGCCTTGGTTTACGATGTCTGCAAATACTTCAAATGGACATTCAGCTTAAAACTGGCATTCCTTATAATCCACAAGGATGTTAATCATTCTCTTTTTGTTTTAAATTTTTTAAATTGTGATGAACAGGGAGTCTCCCCTGTCGATAGGCATTTTCAAAAGACGCCCGCCCTCTTTGCAGAGAGGCAAAGTAATATGGAAAGATTTGGCTACCAGACAGTGGCGTGGGCCAGATCCAGTACTCATGTGGGGAAGAGGATTTGTTTGTGTTTTTCCAGAAGGAGATTTACAGCCCATGTGGATTCCCAAATGGCTTGTAAAACATCATGAATCCCGAGTACCTCGTTCCACCCCTGCGGAAGACGAGACTCACAGAGCTGATGACCATTCTGAAGGCGAGCCGCTAAAACCAACCACGACAACCCCAGAAAATAAATCCTTCAAAAAGGCACGATGCCCCCCTGCAGCGACCACTAAAAGGAGCCAGACTCCAACTTGGGGTCAGCTAAAGAAGCTGACCCAGGAGGGCTTCGCTTTTGTACAGAATAGAGGGATGACTGTTTCTCCTAAGACTCTGTTCTTGGATATGCTCGCTATTGTCAGCACCCAGGTAATGAGAGTACAGGGGGACACTTATTGGACATATGTGCCTAATCCTCCTGTTGCTCATATAGCAAGCTGGGAATATGGCTCTGTTTTTACTAATGACACCTCCCTTATGGGAGGACATCCTGATGGACATACTATGCCTGACTGGAAAAACTTTAGTAATGCTGGCTTAAGCTCTCAGAGACCTCTATGCTTAAATCTACAGCCAGCTGGAGACACTGAGTCACAATGGCCAACGTGCATTGATGTTTCACTTGCACATTGTTGCATTGTTGCATGTCTGTCCCCTCATGCATTCCCCATGACTTCCTAAGGCAGGAGCTAAGCATGGAGGCCATGGGGGCATAAAATACCTCACATCACCCTGTATGGCCCCAGAGGATGGCTGGTTAGTCAATGACGGGTAAGATTCATCAAGGGAGGAACAACCTAAGACAGGCACAGTCACATAGGGGCCAAGAGGAGAGATCTTGGGCTCTACAGAGGTGAGGCACAGCCCCTCACCCTCTCTGAGGTTAATCCCTTGCCCCCTGGCTGACTTGTTTCCCACTACAGTTTAGCCTGAGATTTGATGGGATGAGTTCAACCATTCCTTCCTTGATCTGATGGAATGAGCTCAACCATTCCCTCCCTTAATGTATGTTTATACAATAACAATGACACCTTGCCTTGGGGATACATATGTATTTGTAGACATAATATGTGCTGGAACATAATGGGGACCTTAGGGAACAACCCTAAGGTGTGATAATCTCAGATCTTGGAAAGAGGAAGGTTTTTACTTCCCCATACATGCCTTACATGCCTTATAAGCTCACTAATAGAAGCTACCTGGTGACACCATTCAGGGCCTTTTCTCAGTTCCTGAGGCTGGAGCCCCTTGGCCCCGCTTGGAACTTATTTTTGGCTTCTGGTTCTCTTCTTGGTTGGCTGCTGAGTTCTCCAGTCCTGAGTCCAAGTCCATCAATTAAACACATATTATCTCGTCTTAAAAAATAAAAAAGGGGGAGATGTAGGGAGCGCGAGAGCCAGAAGCCAGATCCTTTGAGTAAACTGGTTTTAGCAAGGCTACCTGTGTGCTTGGAGTCCAGAGTTCAAGAGCTTCGCAAGGCAGCCCAGAGCTGGGTGCACAAAGACAATACTCAGGATGTGATTTCTGGCTTGGGTGGAAAAATATGACATTGGGCGCAAGGTTGTTTGGTCTCTGGAAATGATTCGAGACATAACTTGTGGCCTGCCTGCCTTGAAGAGAATAATAATAATATAATCAGTAATGCCTTAGCAACATGTACCAAAATATTGATTAAATGCAGTTATCCATAACTATATGTCCTAGTTAAGATGTACTTTCCAGTGTTGCCTTACTGATTTACCCTTATGATCTCACTTGTTTTGCCCCCCCCCCCCCCATAACATAAACTTGCTGCAACCAGACAGGGTCTCTGTGTCTCCATCAGAGTGCAGAGAACTACCCGGTCCCAGCTTTTCTGTCTATGTCTGTGTCTGTGTGTTTTTTCTTCATTCCCCACTGCCTCCCCTCAGGTTCACCTGTTCATCTGCACAGGTCGCGGCAAACTGACTGTGCCCATGAATTTTTGTTTCTTTCTTGCTTTCAGTTTTATATTCCACACATGAATGAAGTAATATGGGTCTTGGTTTTTCTGTCTGACTTTTTTGTTTAGCATGATGATCTCAAGGCCCATTCATTTTGATGCAAATGGCAGCATTTCATTTTTCTTATAGCTCAGCAATATTGCATTGTGTATATGTACCACAACTTCTTTATCCAGTCATCTATTCAAAGACACTTAGGTTGTTTCCATGAGTTGGCCCACCATGAACAGCACTGCAATGAACATTGGGGTACATATGTCTTTGAGGACTAAGGTTTTCAAATTTGGGGGTAGATACCCAGAAGAGGGATGGCCAGGTCATATGATAACTTCAATCTCTACTTTCTGAGGAACCTCCACACTGCCCTTCATAGCAGTTGCACCAATTTTTATTCCCACCAGCAGGGTACCAGCGTTCCTTTTCATCTGCACCCTCTCCAGCACTTGCTACTTGTCTTGTTGATAATGGCCATTGAAATAGGTGTAAGGTGGTATGTCATTGTGGTTTTGAGTTGCATTGCTCTAACTTCTCTTTTTTTGGGGGGAGCAGGTAGTTCCCTGGGTGGGAATTGAACCCAGGCCACAGCATTGAGAGTGCTGAAGCCTAGCCACTACACCAGGGAACCCCCTGCATTGCTCTAACTTCTAATAAAGCTGAGCATGTCTTCATGTCTGTTGGCCATTTCTATGTCTTCATGTATGAAATTTTGTTCAGGTCCCTTGCCCACTATTTAATTAGGTTGTTTGTTTTTTTGTTGTTTAGTCATACGAGTTCTTTAAATATTTTAGATATTACTTCCTCATCAAATGCATTGTTCACAAATGTTTTGTTCCATTTGGTTGGTTGTCTCATTGCTTTTGCTTTGCAGAGCTTTTTAGTTTGATATAGTCCCATTCGTTTATTTTTGCGTTTTACTTCCCTTGCCTTTGAGGTCAGGTTCATGAAGTCCTCTTTGAGCTCTAGTACCAAAGTTTTCTGCTATACATTGTGTGGTTTTTGGTCTTATGTGGAGGTCTATAATCCATTTTGAATTCATTTTAGTATATGGTGACAGTTCACAGCTCAGATTCATTCTTGTGCATATGGTTTTGCAATTTTCCCAGCACCATCTACTGAAAAAGCTTTCTTTTACCCATTGTATATTTTTCATTCCTTTAACAAAAATTATTTGTCCAGATATTTGTGGATTTATTTCTATGTTTTCAATTGTTCCATTGGTGTGTGTCTGTTTTTTCTACCATAACCAAGCTGTTTTGATTATTGATGTACTGTAGTATAAATTGAAATCAGGGAGTGTGATACCTCCAGCCTTATTCTGTTTTATGTAAGTTTTCTTTGGCTATTTGAGGTCTTTTGTGGTTCCACACAAACCTGATAATATTTCATGTATTTTGTGAAAGCATGTTTGTGGGACTTTGATGGGAATTGCATTAAATCTGTATATTACTTTGGGTAACATGGCCATTTTAACAATGTTAGGTCTTCTGTTCATGAACACAAAATACCTTTCTATTTCTTTGTACCATCCTCAATTTCTTTTAATAGTGTTTTATAGTTTTCAGTGTATAAGTCCAGCACGTTCTTTGTTAAATTAATTTCTAGATATTTTATTATTTTTGTTGTGATAGCAAAATGTATTATTTTTCTCAATTCTCATTCAATTGATTTTTGTACATTAATTTTGTATCCTGCAACTTTACTGTATTTGTTTATTGTTTTTAATAGTTTCCTGGTAAATTCTTTGGAATTTTCTATATAAAGGATCATGTCATCTGCAAATAGTGACAGTTTGACCTCTCTCTCAGTTTGCATACCTTTTATTCCTTTCTCTTGCCTGATTGCTGTGGCTAGAACTTCCAGTACTATATTGAATACCAATGGTAACAGGGGGCATCCCTGTCTTGTTCCTGATTTTAGGGGAATGGGCTCCAGCATTTCCCTATTCAGTATGACATTAGCTGAGGGTTTGTCATATATGGCCTTTATTATGTTGAGATACTTTCCTTCTGTAGCTATTTTATTCAGTGTTTTGATCATAAATGGATGTTATATCTTGTCAAAAGCTTTTTTCTGCATCAATTGATATGACCATATGGACTTTATCTTCTATTTTGTTTATGTAGTGTATCACATTGATTGATTTTCATGTGTTGAACCATCCTTGTGGTCCCAGGATGAATCCCACTTGACCATGATGTATAATCTTTTTGGTGCCTTGTTGTATTCTATTTGCTAATATTTTATTTAGGATTTTTACATCTGTGTTCATCAGAGATATTGGTCTATACTTTTTTTGTGTGTGTGTGATCTTTACCAGGCTTTGGTATTAGGGTAATGTTGGCCTCATAGAATGAGTTAGGAAGTATTGCTTCCTCTTCAATTTTTTGGAACAGTCTGAGAAGGATAGGAGTTAATTCTTCTTTGAATGCTTGGTAGAACTCGTTGGTGAAACCATCTGGTCCAGGGCTTTTGCCTTTAGGGAGATTATGGATAGTCATTTCAATCTCTTTGCTATTGATTGGTCTATTTATATTATCCAGTTCTTCTTGGTTCAGTCTAGGTAGTCCATAAGTTTCTAGAATCTTGTCCATTTCTTCTAGGTTGTTAAATTTAGTGTCATAAAGCCATTCATAACATTTTGCAGTTCTGTGGTATCAGTGGTAATTTCTCCCCTTTCATTTCTAATTTTGGATATTTGTGTCTTTTCCTTTCATGCTTTGATTAGTCTAGCCAGGGGTTTGTCAATTTTCTTCATTTTCTCAAAGAAACAGCACTTTGTAATATTAATCTTTTCTATTGTCCTTCTGTCCTCTAATTGACTTAGCTCTGCTTTAATTTTTATTATTTATTTTCTTCTGACTTTGGGTTTTGTCTGCTCTTCTTTTTCTAGTTCTTTAAGATGGGATGCTAAGGTGTTTACTTATGATTTTTCTTGTTTCTTAAATTAGGTCTGTAATAATATAAATTTCCCTCTTATTACTGCTTTCACTGTGTCCCAATATTTTTGATATGTTGCATTTTCATTATCATTACTTTCTATATATTTTTAATATCTTCTTTTATTTGTTCTTTTATCCAGTCATTTTTAAATAATATGTTGTTTAATCTCCATGTATATGTGTTTTTCTTTTCTGCTTTCCTTTTATAGTTGATCTCCAGTTTCAAAGCTTTGTGGTCTGAGAATACACTTAGTATGATTTCTATCTTCTTGAATTTGCTAAGGTTTTTATGTCCCACTATGTGGTCTATTCCTGAGAATGTTCCATGTGCACTAGAAAAGAAGGTATAGTCTCTTTTTGCTGGATGAGGTGTCCTGTAAATGTCAATTATGTCCAATTGCTGTAATGTGTCATTTAGAACTGATATTTCCTTATTTATTTTCTGTTTGGATGATCTATCCATGACTGTTAAGTGGGTGTTTAAGTCTTCCACAATGATTGTGCTTTTGTCAGTTTCTCCTTTCAGATCTGTTAGTAGTTGCTTGGTATATTTTGGTTCTTCCTGATTGGGAGCATAAATATTAATTATTGTAAAATCTACTTGTTGTTGTATTGTGCTTTTTATCATTATGTAATATCTATCTTTGTCTCTTGATATCTTTTATTAACCTGAAGTTTATTTAATCAAATATCAGTATGGTAACTACTGCTTTTCTCTGGTTACCATTTGCTTGGAGTATTGTTTCCCATTCTTTCACTCCGAGTCTGTGTTTGTGCTTATGGCTGAGGTGTGTCTCTTGGAGACAGCATGTGGATGTGTTTTGTTTTTTAATCCAGTCTGCTACTCCGTGTATTTTTATTGGTGAGTTCAGTCCATTAACATTTAGAGTGATGATCGATATATGAGGATTTCCTGTGGCCACTACTTTGTTGTTGTTTTGTTTCATTTTTGTTTCTTTCTTGTTGCCCCAACTCTATTCCATTTCTCCTGATGTTTTGTTTCAGGTAGAAGAGTCTACTTCAGTATTTCTTGCAGTGCCAGCCTCCTGCTGGTGAATTCCCTCAGCTTCTGTGTGTCTGAGGTCTTTATTCCTCCTTCATGTCTGAAAGATAATATTGCTGGATAATTTATTCTTGGCTGGAAGTTTGTCTCTTTTAAAGTTTTGAATATTTTATTTCACTCCCTCCTGGCTTGTAGAGTTTCTGCTGAGAAGTCTGATGTCAGCCTGATGTGTTTTCCTTTAAAGGTTATAGTTCTTTTTTCCCTGGCTGCCTTGAAAACTGTCTGTTTGTCTTTAGTTTTTGACATCTTTAGTACCATGTGTCATGGAGAAGATCTGCTAGGGTCTAGGTATCTAGAGGACCTATTTTCTTCTTGAATTTGGGGTTCCAGATCTTTTTATAGTTTTCAAAATTTCTCGTGTACTATTTGTTTGAGTATGTTCTCTGTAGAGTCCTCTGCTCCTTCTAATCCTATTATCCTGATATTGTTTAGTCTCATGGAGTCAGATAGTTCTTGCAGAGTTCTTTCAATCCTTTTGGTTCTATATCTTCTATCTTCCTCTTTCTGAGATGTTTCCATGTTCTGATCTTCAATATCACTAATTGTTTCCTCCATATTGTTGGCTCTGTTTTCTATGGCAGTTATTTTGTCTCTCACTTTTTAAATTGTGTTACATATCTCTTGAATTTCTATGTCGTTCTTCCTTATGTTTTGAATTTCTTTGTTAAATTGTTTTTGTTTGCTTCTTTTTTCATTCATTTCCTTCTTTAGGTCATTCACCTCAGTTATGTTGTTTTGCCATTATGTTTTCATTTCTCTCAGAGCCTTTAGAATGGCTACTTTATATTCTCTGTCACTTAGTTCAGAACTTTCTAGGTCTAATGAGATCCTTTTTTGGAGATTTTTTATCTTCTTTCTGAGCAGCTTTAGATCCTAAGGTACTCATATTGTCCACTGTGTACTTCTTCTTTGGCATGGGGACTGTATATGCAGCAGAGCTTAGGAGCGCTTTCCTTCTTTGATTAATATTTTTGTGGTGCCTTGTTGTCTGGCAGACACCAGGTGGAATTGGAGATGGGGTGCATCTATCCGCAGTCCCTCCACTTCCTGAAGTTCATTGGGGAGGCTGTAGGAGAGGTGAGAGGCCAACAAAATGCATGCTGGGCCAGCTCCACCTCCTTTCCTTTGCTGAGGAAGCCAGGGGAGATGGGGGAGGCTGATGGGATACAGGCCAAAGCTGCTCTTGCTGACTAGGGCAAACGCTGTCAAATCCACCTCTCTTTTCCTGGGTATGCTCCAGCAACCCATTTTCACAGCAGCTACTCGGGGTTGAGTCTGCAAGCGCACACCGTGTGAGGGCGCCGGACACGTGTGAGCCATGGGTCCAAAGCTGCAGGCCTGATGTCATGGGCCGCGTGAGGGTAGCCATTCACACCTTTGCTGTGCGTTGGGAACTGCGGCCCTACGGAGGAGCCATGTGCACACGTGATACAGGTGGTGAGGTCCCCAGGAGCCGAAGTGCTGTCTCTGGGCCCCCACCTCAGCCTGCGGCTGCTCAGAGTCCTTGCACAGCCCTCTTGCTACTCAAGAGCTTCAGAGACTGGCCCCCAAGCTCTGACCCCAACTCACTGTTCTAAGGCCCAACTCCCCCACGGTCTCCTACTGTTCTGCCACTCCGGCTTTCACTCTTGTTGCCTCTTGGTCTCCTCCCTCCCATGCACTGTGCTGCTCCCCTCATTTCTTTCCAGTTCCTAGTTCCTTTAGTCAGCAGCGATGGGGTCCTGTCATGATCCATCTATATTCTCTCCCCTCTCTCCCTCTCACCCCACTCTCTCCAACCTTCACGTGTTTTCTTGGGATGCGTGGATTTCTCAGCTGTTACTGTGTCACTCAGGGTCCTTTTTCTTGGCTTCTGGGTGGCCGTTCAATTGTGTTTTCTGGGAGAGGCTTTAGGGACCTCCTCCCTGGTTGCCATCTTGCCCTCTCTCCTCCATATTATGCATTTTTGTGTTTCAAAAAACCCAGGGATGTAACAGGAGTTCAAGAAAAGGTTTTTATATGAATACTCAGTGGTATGGTATTCGTTATGTAATTTTTTTATTGGAGAGCTGTTATTAATACAGTGGGAGACTTTCCATTAGGATCTGTTATACTCTTGATCCTGCAAGTATAGCACTCATATATACAACAACACAAATCATAAGTGCACAACTAACATGATGCATTTCAAAGAGTGAAAACATTCATGTAACCACTATTCATTTCAAGGAACAGAACATTACTAGTGTCAAATCCCATAAGAAACACACCTGTTTGTGGTTGAGTAAGTTAGAGTTTATGACTTAACTGCAGTGAGGGAGAACACACATGGTTTGATATCTCAAAAAGCGGGTGTTAGAAAAGACAGGGTGTGGGCCTCTGCTATGTGATTTGGGGAAGGATTAAAGAAGCAAGACTGCTCTGGATTGGACACTGACAAGAAGCAGGGGTATCTGAAATTTTATCTATATGGGTGAAGGAATGAAGAGAGACTAAAACTGTAATTGGTAAAGAAGCAGCTGTCAATCACATTAGCTGGGAAAGGGGGATGTTTGATGATTATGTGGTTTGAACAACATTCATGTTTTCTTTTTTAGTCAGACATGATTACTGATTTTGTCTTGATCCATCAAGTCACAGAATGACTTTGTCTGATGTTTTTCTTCAGTGAAATTGTTCCCATTTAACAGAGGAACACCAAGGCCTGGCTGTGAATGTTGGCCAGCTCCCAGGTATCAGGAGCTTCTCCTTTCTCACCAGCACCCCAAAATTTCCTCTTGTCTCCTCTCAGTAGCTCTCCCCAAAAAGATAACCACCATCTTGACTTTTTGCAACTTAGTTGTGTCGGTTTTTGAACTTATCTGAATGTGATCACGTGATATGTGCTCTTTTAGGTCTGCCGTCCAGCCACCATTATCTTTATGAGATTCACCCACATTGTTATATCTACTTGTAGTTCATTCTTTTTCATTACTTTCAAGTATTCCATTCTATAGGTGTACCACAGATCATTTATCTATTCTACTACTGATTGACTTGTTTTTTTACACTTGGCTGTTATCTGTAAGGCTATGAACATTCTAATACATGCTGTGCAGTGTATATACGTACACATTTCTGTTTGGTGTATAAGTTGAATGGCTGGATCACATTGTATGGATATTGTTAACTTTTGAAGAAAATGTTTTCCAAAATGGCTGTACCATTTTATATCCCCTTTAACAGGAAGGAGAATTCCAACTGTTCTACATCTTTGCTAGTACTTGACAGCAGACTCCTCTCTTTCTGTAACTCCAGTTAGCCATCTGTTAGATCTTTTCACCATGTGCCTTTGGTTTCTTTTTTTCCCATTCTTTTGCTCTCTGTAATTCAGCCATGCTATTTTATATTATATTCTGCCTCACTAATCCACGCATCACCTGTTTATAATTTGCTACTAAAACTATCTATTGATTTCTTACTTTCACACACTATATTTTTTAGCTACAGACTTAGTAGTCTTAGTAGAGTGGCATTATGTAGCAGGTATCCCATGGGGCCCAGAAGTACAGTATCCCTGGTTGCTTGAGCCAGGTGTTCCAAGTGTGTCTGTTTTGTGAGTGTGTGTTCCCTGTTGTAGTGGAGACTTGTTATGTAATGTTAATACACCTGTTTACATGTCCATGGGAGGGATTGACCCTCAGGCTGATTGGTTGTGAGAACTGACTGTGATGCAGTGGAGGCGCTGTTGTGCAGGGGCTGACCCTATAAAGCAGGATTTGCTTTAGCAGGACTGGGGTGCCTGACCATTCTCCCCTTTAGGTGTGCTAAATTCACTTACTAATTCTAAAAATTTATCTATAGATCCTTTTGGAATTTTAACAATTTACCTGTAGATCCTTTTGGATTTTCTATTTATAGCTCATCTGCAGAGATTGAGAATTCCTTTTTTTCTTTAAAAAATTTTTTAAATTAAATTTATTGGTCTGACATTGGTTAGTAAAACTATATAGGTTTCAAGTGTACATTTCTATAATACATCATCCACTCAGAGTCAGTTTTCCTTCCATCACCATATATTTGACACTCCTCCCTCCTCTACCACCTCCCTTCACTCCATGCCCTCTGGTAACCACCAAACTGCTGTCTATGTCCATGAGTCTTTACTTTTTTGTCTTGTTCATTTGTTGTTTTTATATTTGTATCCCATAAGTTTCTTGACCCTTTCTGTATGATTTATTTTGCTTAGCATGATAATCTCAAGATCCACCCATGTTATCACAAATGGTCATATTTCATCTTTTCTTATGGCTAAGTAAAATTTCATTGTACAACATGTTTATTCAATCACTTATCAAAGGACAATTTGGTGGTTTCCATGCCCTGGACATCACGAATAATGCTGAAATGAACATCAGGGTACATATATCTGTGGGAAAATGTTTTCACAATTTTTGGTTAGATATCCAGAAGAGGGATTTCTGGATCATATGGTAACTCTATTCTTAATTTTTTGAGGAATCTTTATACTGTTTTCTATAGTGGTTGTACCAATTTACATTCCCCCAGCAGTATATAAGAGCTCCTTTTTCTCCACAGCCTCTCCAACACTTGTTATTATTTGTCTTATTAATGATAGCCATTCTAATAGATGTGAAGCGGTATCTAATAGTGGTTTTGATTTGCATTTCCCTGATGGCTAGTGAAGTAGAGCACTTTTTCATATATCTTTTGGCCATTTGTATGTCTTCTTGGGAAAAGTGTCTGTTCAGGTCCTCTGCCCATTTTTAAAATTGGATTGTTTGGGGTATTTTTGTTGTTGCTGTTGAATAGTACAAGTTCTTTATATATAGGGTATGCGAGAAGTAATGCCTGGAGTTATGATTTTATTACAAAACCACACACGCTTATGATTTTGAAATAACACCTCCTTATGAGCTGGTAATCTATTCCAAATCATTTATTACAAAATCATAAGCATGTATGGTTATGATTTTCTAATAAAATCATAACTCAAGTCTGGGCATTACTTCTGCTGGACGCTGTATTTTGGATATTAGTCCTTTAACTGAGGTGTTGTTTGCAAATATCTTCTCATATTCAGTTGGTTGTCTCTGTTTTGTTGATGGTTTCTTTTGCAATGCAGAAGCTTTTTAGTTTGACATAGTCCCATTCATCTATTTTTGTTTTTACTTCCCTTACCTTTGAGGTCAAATTAAAAAACTCCTCTCTGAACCCAAGATCCGTAAGTTTAGCACCTATGTTTTCTTCCATGCAATTTATTGTTTCAGATTTTATGTTTAGGTCTTTGATTCCTTTTGAGTTAATTTTGGTGTGTGGTGACAGATCATAGTCTAGATTAATTTTTTTTGCACATGGCTTTCCAATTTTCCCAGCATGACTTATTAAAGAGGCTTTTTCTCCATTGTAGGTTTTTGGCTCCTTTTTGAAAATTATCTGCCCTTATATTATGTGGGTTTATTTCTGGGTCTGCAATTTTATTCTATTGATCTAGGAGTCTGTATTGCTGCCAATACCATGCTGTTTTAATTAATGTGCCTTTGTAGTAAAAATTGAAGTTAGGGAGTTTCATGCCTTCAGCTTTGTTCTTTTTTCACAGGATAGCTTTGGCTATTCAGGGTCTTTTGTGATTTCATACAAATATGATGTTTTCTAAAACTATTTGTTGAAAAAATGTCATTGGGATTTTGATGGGGATTGCATTAAATCTGTATATTGCTTTGAGTAATACAGCCATTTCAATTATATTATGTTGATTCTTCCAATCCATGAACATGAAATACCTTTCCATTTCGTTGTATTTTCTTCAATTTCTTTTAATAGTGTCTTATAGTTTTCATTTTGTATGTCGTTCTCATCCTTTGTTAAATTTATTCCTAGGTATTTTATTATTTTCATTGTAATTGCAAAAGGTATTGGGGTTTTTTTTATTTGTTTTCTTGATGTTTCATTGTTACTATATAGGAGTGCAATGAATTTTTGTACATTGATTTTTGTATCCTGCAACTTTGTTTACTGTTTCTAATAGCTTTTTGTTTGAATTTTTAGGGTTTTCTATATAAAGAATCATGTCTTCTGCAAAAAGTGATGATTTAACTTCTTCATTCCCAATTTGGATGCCTTTTATTTCTTTCTCTTGCCTGACTGCTTTGGCTAGGACTTCTATAATATGTTTAGTAACTGGTCACCGGGGGCATCCCTGTCTTTTTTTTTTTTTTTTTTTGAGACTTTATTTTTTAATTACATTTGCAATACAATGTTATGTTGGTTTCAGGTGTACAGCGCAGTGATGAGTCATTTATATAACTTACTAAATCCTCATTCTGATACATCTGGTTCCCCTTTGACATCATACATAGTTATTACAATTGACTGTGTGCCCCATGCTGCACTTTACATCCCTGTGACTATGCTATGACTATGAATTTGTACTTCTTGATTTCTTCCCCTTTTTTACCCACCCCTCCAGCTCTCATCCCATTACCCCAACAAATCTAATACCCATCTGACACCACACAAAATTACTGCAACTTTATTGACTGTATTCCTATGTTATACTCTATATCCCCATGGTTATTGCCTTGTAACAAACACTAAACTTCTCCATTCCTTTCCCTTATTTTACCACTCCCCCATCCCTCCTCCTATCTTAAAGAAGTCTCTATAACATTCTTTGTAGAACTGGTTTGGTGGTGATGAACTCCTTTAGCTTTTTCTTGTCTGAGCAGCTCTTTATCTGTCCTTCAATTTGTGAATGCTAGCCTTTCTGGGTACATTACTCTTGGTTGTAGATCCTTGGTTTTCACCACGTTGAATATTTTCTGTCTTTCCTTCTGGCCTGCAATGTTTCTGATGAGAAATCAGCTAAGAGTTGAATGGGTATCCCCTTGTAAGTTACTACTTGCATTTCTCTTGCTGCTTTTAGAATTTTCTCTTTTTCTTTAACTTTTGTCATTTTAATTATGATGTGTCTCAATGTGTTCCTGTTTGGGTTCATCTTGTTTGGGACTCTCTGTTTTTTCTGGGCTCATATGTCTATTCCCTTCTCCAGGTTAGGAAAATTTTCAGTCATTATTTCTTCAAATAAGTTCTCAATCCCTTGGTATTTTTGTTTTTGTTTTTTCTCCTTCTGGTGATCCTATGATGTGAATGTTGTTATGCTTAATGCTGTTCCAGGGGAATATCTCAAACCATTCTAGTTTTTTTGGATTCTTTTTTCTATTTATTGTTCAGATTGGGTGTTTTCTGCTGGCTTTTCTTGCAAATCACTGCTTTGGGCTTCTGATTCATCTAATCTGGTGACTCCTTTTATTCCATTCTTCATTGCAGTTATTGTAATCTTCATCTCTCCCTAGTTCTTTGTAATGGTTTGTATATCTTTATTCTTGCTATCTCTTCTGTTGAAATTATCATTAAGTTCCCTGAGAATTTTTATAATCATTGTTTTGAGCTCTGTCTCTGATGGGTTGTTTGTTTCAGTCCTTTTTACTTTGATTTTCTGTTTGAATTTTTTTTTTTAATTTTCTAATTCATTTTTTGTTTGAATTTATTTTTAGTTCTCCTTCTCTGGTTTCTCATTCTTGTAGCCTGTTTGTAGATTTTCTGATTCTTAACCTGATGCTTACTGGTGCAGTTTTCTTTGGTGTTCACTGCTGATACTGGGTGGGCAGAGGTCTCAGCAGGGAGAGGTGGCCAGTGTTCATGCCTTTGTTTTTTCCTGGAGCCACAGGGCCACATGGGCAGTGCCGGCTTATGCCTTTCTTGTCTCAATTTGCCCCAAAGACTTTGCCTTGAGCCTTGAGGAAGGCTCCTGTATGCTGGTCTCTCAGACCATGCTGGTTTGGGCCGAGAAGTGTGCACACAGCCTGCTCTTTTTGTCTCCTCAGCCAGGGTGTTGTTGAGCTGTGGCTCCTCACCTCTCCTGTTGCTCCCCCTCCTCTTGGAACTGGAGTGAAGTCAAGCTGCGGCATCTCAAGGACACTGTCTGCACCTCCTTGGGGCCAAAGTGAGGTCTGGTTGTGGTGTTTTACGGCCCCTCCCCAGGCCTCCTTTTCTCTGTCCCACAGACTGAGTGAGGTCCAGAATTCTCACCCACTGCCTTTATCCTCCTCCTTCTTCCAGTGATTGAGTTCCAAGCAGGTACCCTTATGTGGCCTGCATCTCTGCACTTCCCCCTTTTTTCTCCTCTGTTTCTCCTCTGCCCACCTGCATGTACTTTAATGTGACAAGTGGGTCTCTTAACTGTGTTTGTGCATTGTGTAGGGAGTCCTTAGTTGAGCTATAGATGTTTTATTCATTGTTCCTGATTTTAGAGGAAAAGATTTAAATTTTTTCATCATTCAGTATGGTATTAGCTGAGGGTTTGTCATGTATGGCTTTTATTGTGTTGAGGTACTTTCCTTCTATACCCATTTTTCAAGTGCTTTAATCCTAAGTGGATGTTGTATCTTATCAAATGCATTTTCTATATCAATTAATATACTATGGTTTTTATCTTTTTTTTTTTGTTTATGTGGTGTATCACATTGACCTATTTGCATATGTTGAACCATCTTTGTGCCCCTGTAATGAACCCCACTTGATTGTGATGTATAGTCTTTTTAATGTATTGTTATATTCAATTTGCTAGTATTTTGTTTAGGAGTTTTGCATCTGTATTTGTCAGAGATACTGGCCTGTAGTATTCTTTTTTTGTGTTATCCTTACCAGGTTTTGGTATCAGTTTAATTTTAGCCTCATAGAATGAGTTCGGAAGTGTTGCCTCTTCTTCAAATTTTTGGAAGAGTTTGAGGAGGACAGGTATTAAATCCTCATTGAATGTTTGGTAGAATTCTCTAGTGAAGCCATCTGGTCCTGAAGTTTTGCTTTTGGGGAGGTTTTGAATGATTGTTTCAATTTCCTTACTGTTGATGGGTCCATTTAGATTTTCAGCTCTTCTTGATTCAGTCTAGGATGGCTATATGTTTCAAAAAATCTTGTCCATTCTTTCTAGGTTACTGAATTTGGTGGCATATAGTCCTTCATAGTATTCTCCTATGATTCATTGTATTTCTGTGGTATCAGTCATAATTTCCCATCATCCATTTCTTATTTTGATTATTTGTGTCTTTTCTCTTTTTTACCTTAGTGAGTCTAGCCAGGGGTTTGTCAATTTTATTAATTTTTTTAAAGAACCAACTCTTAGTTGCATTAACTTTTTTCTATTGTCTTTTTGTTTTCTATTTCATTTAGTTCTGCTCTAATTTTTGTTACCTTTCCTTTTGTTGACCTTGGGTTTCATTTGTCCTTTTTCTCTGGTTCTTTAAGATGTAATGTTGGGTTGTTTATTTGAGATTTTTCTTGTTTCTTGAGATAGGCCTGCAATGACATACATTTCCTTCTTAGTACTGCTTTTGCAGCATTCCAGTAATTTTCATACGATGTGTTTTCATTCTCATTTGTTTCTATGTATCTTTTGATCTCTCCTTTATTCCTTCTTTGACCCACTTGTTCTTTAATAGCATTTTTTAAAATTTCCATATATATGAGGTTTTTCCCTGTTTCTTTTTGCAGTTGATCTCCAATTTTAAAGGTTTGTGGGCAGAGAATATGCTTGGTATGATTTTAATCTTCTTAAATCTGCTGAGGCTACTTTTGTGTTCTAACATATGATCTAACCTTGAGAATGCTCCATGTGCACTAGAAAAGAATTGTAGTCTTATGTTCTAGGATGAAGTGTTCTATAAATTTCAATTATGTTCATTGGTGTAATGTTTAATTTAAAGCTGATATTTCCTTATTGATTTTATGTTTGGATGATCTATCCATGGCTGTCAATGGGGTGTTTAGGTTCCTTACTATAATTGTGTTTTTGATAGTTTCTCTCTTTAGTTTTGTTAGTACTTGCTTTGTAAATTTTGTTGCTTCCTGATTGTGGGCATACATATTAATAATTGTGATGTCTGGTTGTATTGTCCCTTTTTTCATTATGAAGTGTCCATCTTTTATCTCCTGTTACCTTTTTTATCCTGGAGTCTGTTTCATCATATATAAGTATGACTACACCCACTTTTCTTTGAGTGGCATATGCTTGGAGTATCATTGTCCACCCTTTTACTCTGAGTCTATATTTGTCCTTGTAGTTGAGATGTGTCTCTTGGAGGCAGTATATGGTTGGGTTTTGTGTTTTGATTCAATCTGCTACTCTGTGCCTATTGGTGAGTTAAGTCCATTCACATTTAACATGATTATTTATATAGGAGGATTTCATATAGCCATTTTATCTTTTGTTTTCTGGTAGCTCAGGTTCTTTATTGTTTCTTTGCCCTTTTGTTTCTGGGTATTATTTTTAGTTTTTGTGATTTCTCTCCTTTTTTTTTTTAATGTTGTGTCTCGTGTGTGTGTGTGTGTGTGTGTGTGTGTGTGTGTGTGTGTATTTGAGTGGTTACCATTAATGTAAAAGAAAGTTTCATTTCTTTTAACTCCCAAGGCTTTCTCTCCCATCTGCATCATTTCCAGATTTCTATCTTTCATACCACTAATTCTTTCCTCCATCTCTATTTCCTCAGCTTGTTGTTTCATTCTTTATCTAGTTTATTGAATTTTTAAGTACCAGAATTTCTTTATTTTTTAAATTTCAATCTCTTTAGTAAATTATCCATTTTGTTCATTGATTTTATTACTGAGTTCATTAAACTGCTTATCTGAGTTTTCTTGTGTCTCACTGAGCTTTTTCAGAACTGCAATATTGAATTCTCTGTCATTTAAGTCACATATTTCCAGTCTTTCAGTTCATCTTCTGTAGATTTTCCATTTTCTTTCTGAGCTGCCTTGTTACCATGTTTATTCATAGTAATTGATGGGTTATTTGTCTTCCTAAGAAGACAATGTAGGGGAATTTATGTAGGGGAATGACTTCTGCAACAGGTTGATACAAAGAGGTCTTTCTTTTTATTCTAGTAGGTAGCACAGGAGCATCTCATTTTCTCTTACCCTGTTCTGCTTCTCATGGTGGAGGATTTCCTGGGGAGGTGGTTGTCTTCTCTGTTACCAGGTTGCCTCAGTCTCAGAGCACCACTCCCATGGGAGGATGTGGTTGGCTATGAGGTTCTGAGCCCCTGAAATCCCAATGCTGTCCCTGCAGCCAGATGCAGAGCTGTGTAGCTCAGCAGCCCTGGGTGACCCCACTGGGATGAGCTGTGAAATGTGGAGGCATGGTGGGCAGGGAGAGGCTGTGGTATATTTGTGTCTTTGTTCTCCTCCAAGTAATGTTGACTGCCATACCACAGCTGCTTTGTCCCGATATCTCCTCCCTTTTCACTGGCATTAGACACAATGTATGTCTGCTACTCAGGAACTCTCCAGTTCTCTGGGCTGTAGAAATTCTGCTTTTTAACCTGACACTGCTGTAGTTTTTTTTCTAGGGCCCACTGCTAGCCAGCACTGGGAGATTGTGGGGGAAGCAAGTGCTGGGAGAGTGGCAGGAGGTGGCCAGACTCTGTTGCTTTATTTTCTGTCTGGCAGTGAGGGCTGTTAGACCACAGGTGTCCTACTTCTGTATTTGGTCTTTGCTCTGAGGTCTCTGCCCGGATTGCTGGGTTCAGCTGTATTATATGCTAATCATTCAAGCAGGAATGCTCAGGGCCACAGAAAATACACCTGCAGTCTCAATCCTCCCCTCTCCCATTACCACAGTGAGCTCTGGGCTGTGCCCATGGTGCCCATATCTGCATTTGTCCCTTCCCTTCTCCCTTTTACCCCAATTCACCCACCTGCAGATATTCCAATGTGTGGATCTCTCAGGCACAATTGTGTGTTGTGCGGGGAATCCTTTGTTGAATTATAGCTGTTCTACTTGTAACTTTGAGGGAAGGGATCAATTGGGACCCCTCACACTGCCATGTTTCTGACGTTGGCAGAAAGTTTTTTGCATAATTCCCTTATTGTCTTTTAATATTTATAGACTGTGTAGTGAAGTCCATTATAGCATTCTGATTTGAAAATTTGGGCTTTACCTTTTTGTTTCTTCATCAGTCTAAGGTTACTGACTTTTGTTAATCTTCTTATAGAACTTCCTTTGATTTCCTCTATTGCTTGTCCTCCAGAGGACATGAAAAAATGGGATGGAAGAAACTCATAAGAAGTATTAAGCATAGATAGTAAGTAAGCTAGGAGCTTGAGATATGAATAAAACTCATGTGTGAAATATAGATAATGAGCAAGCAAGCATCTGTTGAGACAATGTAAGCTGTGTTAAATATAGTTAGCAAGTAGGTTAGTAGCTGGTGGGATACACTAAAGATAAACAGAATAAGTGGACTGTACGATAGAACATACAAGAGTGTTACTTAAAGACAGAAGGAATTTAACAACCAAGTCAAAAGCTGTCTTACTGCCTGAGCCAACAGTTACATTTTACTTAAATCAGCCACCAATTGGTGACACTCAGCATCGTTCCAGTGAATACATATAACCATGACTGCACAGGAGGCTAACTGGTGTGGTATAGCTGAGGTAAGTTGGGTATGTCTTTGGCCCAGGGCATGTTCAATCTGATTAGGACCCTTATTGAAACCTCAACTCTGGTACACATAACCAATGAGGTTGATGAGAGAGAAAGAAAAGGTGTATGAAAATTACGTAACAAAAGATTCATAAAATGTGGTCCTTCACTCTGTTTACACCCTATACTAAGTTATCTTAACTTATCCCATCTCTTTCTAGATACAATAGAGTCTCAGTTAACCAACTCCCATTGGGATTGGTATATGCCAGATAAATGTAGTTTCTGGTTGCTAGACTTACTATTAAAAATAGGCCTAACTAATAATATACACCACACTATACCATACCATACCATACCATACCATACCATACCATAAACTGTATTACCTTGATATTAATATTAAAATACTGTAATTAAAAGAAAATTAAGACAAATGAAGACACACTTAATGTAACACAGTTTTATTATAAAAACAGCTTTGTGAACGTAGTGTGCAATTTTAGTTAAATGGCATTCAATAAACTTTTCAACTTAATGGACTTCGCTAACATAATTTTTGTATGTTTTTATTGTTAAATTTATTGGGGTGATATTCTTTAGGAAAATTACATGAGTTGCAGGTGTACAATTCTACAGTACATCATCTATGTGTTGTATGATGTGTTCACCACCCAGAGGCACTTCTTTTTCCATCACCATATATTTAACTCCTCCTCCTTCCTCTCCCACACTCTCCCCTCTTGACCTCAGGGAGTCACTAAACTATTGACTGTGGCCATGAGTTTTTGTTTATTGGTTGCTTTCAGTTTTATATTTCATATATGAGTGAAGTCATATGGTTCTTGTTTTTTCTGTCTGGCTTATTTCGCTTAGCATGATGATTTCAAGGTCCATCCATTTTGTCACAAATGACAATATTTCATCTTTTCTTACAGGTGAGAAATATTCCATTGTGTATAAGTACCACACCTTCTTCATCCAGTCATCTGTCGAAGGGCACTTTGGTTGTTTCCATGACTTGGCCACCATGAACAGTGCTGTGATGAACAATGGGGTACATAATACTTTGCAGACTAAGGTTTTCAAAATTTGGGATAGATATCGAGAAGGGGGGTTGCTGGGTCATATGGTAACTCCTTTTCCAATTTTCTGAGGAACCTCCACACTGCCTTCCACAGTGGTTGTACCAATTTGCATTCCCACCAGCAGTGTGAGAGAGTTTCTTTTTCTCCACACCCTCTCCAGCACTTGCTATTCCTTGTCTTGTTGATAATAGCCAATCTAACAGGTGTGAGGTGGTATCTCATTGTGGTTTTGAATTGATTTCCCTAATGTCTAATGAAGTTGAGCATTGTTTCAAATGTCTGTTAGCTATTTGTATGTCTCCATGGGTGAAGTACCTGTGTAGGTCCTCTGCCCACTTTTTTTAAAATTAGTTGGGGTGACATTTATTGGTAAAAATTACATACTTCCAGGTGTACAATTCTACATCTATGTGTTGTATTATGTGTTCATCACCCAGAGTCAATTCTTTTTCCATCACCATATATTTGTGTCCTTGTCCCTTCTCCTCAACTCCCTCCCCCCTTACCCTAGGTAACTACTAAATTATTGACTGTGTCCATGAGTTTTGTTTCTTTATTGCTTTTGATTTTATGTTAACAATTGACCTAAATTTCTCCATCCCTTTCCTTTATTTTACCCACTCTCCCATCCCTCCTCACATCTTAAAGAAGTCCCTCTAACATTCTTTGTAGTACTGGTTTGGTAGTAATGAATTTCTTTAGCTTTTTCTTATCTGAGAAGCTGTTTATTGGTCCTTCAATTTTGAATGCTAGCCTTGCTGGATACATTATTCTTGGTTGTAGATCCTTGGTTTTCATCATCTTGAATATTTTCTGCCAACCCCTTTGGCCTGTAAAATTTCTGGTGAGAAATCAGCTGAGAGTTGAATGGATGTCCCTTTATAAGTTACTACTTGTGTTTCTTTTGCTGTTTTTAGAATTTTCTCGTTTTCTTTAACTTTTGCCATTTTAATTATGATGTGTCTTGTGTTCTTGTTTGGGATCATTCTGTTTGGGATTCACTGTGCATCTTGGACTTGTATGTCTATTTCCTTCACCAGGTTAGGAAAATTTTCAGCCATTATTTCTTCATATAATTTATTGATCCCTTGTTTTTCTTCTGTCCCTTCTGGTACACCGATTATTCTGATATGTTTACATTTGATATAGTCCCAGAGGAATGTCAATCCAACCTCATTTTTAAAAAATATTATTGTCTAACTATTCTGGCTGAGTGTTTTCTGCTGGCTTTTCCTGCAAATCTTTGTGCTTCTATTTTATCTAGTTTAGTGACTTTTATTCCATTCTTCATTTCAGTTAATGTAGTCATTATCTCTGCCTGATCCTTTATAATGGTTTGTAAGCCTTCTTTAATGCTTGCTATATCTCTGTTGAAATTATCATTCAGTTCCTTAAGCATTTTTATAATTGTTGCTTTGAGCTCTCTTTCTGATGGGTCATCTGTCCCCATCTCTTTATTTTGAGCTCCCATTCTCTGGTTTCTCATTTTGGCAGCCTCTCCGGACCCTTGCTGCTGCAATTTCTTTAGTGTTTGCTACTGATACTGAGTGGCCAGAGGTCTGTGGGGGAGGAGTGTTTGCAGCTTTGTTTTCTTCCTGTGGCCCCAGAGGTCATGCAGGGAATTTGGGTGCGATTGCGCCTTTCTGTTTGCCCTGCATGTGGATTCTTCCCTGAGCCAAGGCTGTCCTCTATGCTGATCTTTTAGACTGTGCTGGTTGTGGGTCAAGAAATGTGTGTGCAGCCCCTTCTTTCCTTTTCCTTCCAGGCCAGAGCATTCGTGCTGTGACTCCTCACCACCCAGTTGTTACCCCTCCTATGGGAACCAGAGTGAAGTCCAGCCACTGCGTTTAGTGGACGAGTCTGCACCTCTGGGGCAAAAGTTAGGTGGTTGCGGTATCTCATGCCCCTGCTTCTGGGCCTCCTTTCCTCTGTTCTGCAGACCTAGTAAGGCCTGGAGTGCTCTCCTGCCATCTTCTTCCTTGTCCCTCTCCTAGTAGTAGAGCTTCAAGTGGGAACCCATGCTTGGCCACATCTCTGATCTTCCCTTTTATTTCTCCTTTGTTTAACCCTCTGCAAGCTTGCAGGTACCTTAATGTGATGAGTGGTTTTCTTAGCTGTGATTGTGTTGTGTAGAGGGTCCTTGGTTGAGGTATAAATATTTTATTAGTTGTAATCTCCAGAGGAGTTTTTCAGAGGTCCCTCTCATAACACCATTTTTTGCCAGGTCCCTCTGCCCACTTTTTAGTTGGGTTGATTTTTGTTGTTGTTGTTGACTCATACAAGTTCTCTATACATTTTAGATAATAGTCCCTTACCAGATGCGTTGTTTGCAAATATTTTCTCCCATTGGGTTGGCTGTCTCTTTGCTTTGTTGACGATTTCTTTTGCTATGCAAAAGCTTTTTTAGTTTGATATAGTCCCATTCATTTATTTTTGCTTTTACTTCCCTTACCTTTGGGATCAGGTTCATTAAGTCCTCCTTGAGTCTGAGCTCTTTAAGTTTGGTACTAATGTTTTCTTCTATAAAAGCTGTTGTTTCTGGTCTTATGTGGAGGGCTCTAATCCATTTTTAATTCATTTTAGTATAGGGTGACAGTTTACAGCTCAGATTCTTTTCTTGCATGTGGTTTTCCAATTTTCCCAGCACCATGTACTGAACAGGCTTTCTTTTCCCCATTGTATATTTTTTGCTTCATTATCAAAAGTTATTTTTTTCATATATTTGTGGATTTATTTCTGTGTTTTTAAATCTGTTCCATTGGTCTGTATGTCTGTTTTTCTGCCAATACCAACCTGTTTTGATTACTGACACTTTGTAGCATAAATTGAAATCTGGAAGCATGATACCGCTAGCCTCATTGTTTGTATGTAGGATTGCTTTGGCTATTCGATGTCTTTTGTGGTTCCATACAAATCTGATAATTTAAAATCTATTTTGTGAAAGAATGTTTGTGGGATTTTGATGGGAATTGCATTGAATCTGTATACTGCTTTGGGTAATATGGACATTTTAACAATGTAAGTCTTCCTATCCATAAACACGAAATATCTTTCCATTTCTTTGTGTCCCCTTCGATTTCTTTTAGTAGTGTCTTAGTTTTCAGTGTATGAGACCATCATGTTCTTTGTTAATTCCCATGTATTTCATTCTTTTTGTTGTGATCACAAGAGGTATTGACTCTCTCGTTTGCCTTTCTTAAGATTTGTTGTTTGTATATACAAATGCAATTAATTTTATACATTAAATTTATATCCTGCAACTTTACTGTATTTATTGTTTTTAATAGTTTTCTGGTGAAGTCTTTGGAATGTTCTATATAAAGGATCATGTCATCTGCAAATAGCGACAGTTTGACTTCCTGTCTCTCAATATGGATACATTTATTCCTTTCTCTTGCCTGATTGCTCTGGCTAGAACTTCCAGTACTATATTGAATAGCAGTGGCAACAGGGGGGCATCCATGTCTTCTTCCTAATTCGCAAAATGAGCGTCAGCTTTTCCCCATTCAGTATGGTATTAGTTGAGGGTTTGTCATATATGCCCTTTATTAACTTGAGACACTTTCCTTCTATACCCCTTTTATTCAGTGTTTTGATCATAAATGGCTGTTGTATCTTGGAAATGCTTTTTCAGCATCAATTGATATGATCATGGCTTTTATCTTTTACATGGTGTATCACATTGATTGATTTGCATATGAACCATCCTTGTGCTCCTGGAATGACTCCCACTGGATCATAGTGTATAATCCCTATGATGCACTGTATTCTATTTGCTAACATTTTGTTTAGGATTTTTGCATCTGTGTTCATCAGAGATACTGGTCTATAGTTTTCTTTTTTGTGTGTTTTCTTTACCAGGCTTTGGTATTAGGTAATGTTGGCCTCCTAGAATGATTTGAGAAGTATTGCCTCATCTTCAATTTTTTGAAAGAGTCTGAGGACAGGTGTTAATTCTTCTTTTAATGCTTGGTAAAATACATTGGTGAGACCGTCTGGTCTGAGACTTTTGCCTTTGTGGAGGTTCTAGATGATTGTTTCAGTGTCTTTACTATTGATTGGTCTATTTAGATTATCCAGTTCTTGGTTCGATCTAGGTAGACTATATGTTTCTAGACACTTGTCCATTTTTTCTAGGTTGTTAAATTTGGTGGCATAAAGCCCTTCATAATATTTTCTTATAATTCTTTGTATTTCTGTGGTGTAAGTCATAATTCTTCCCCTTTCATTTCTATTTGAGGTTATTTGTTTCCTTTCTTTTCATCCCTTGGTGATCCTAGTGAGGGGTTTCTCAATTTTATTGATTTTTTTCAAAGAACCAGCTCTTTGTTGCATTAATTTTTCCATATTGTTTTTTTGTTCTTAATTTTGTTTATCTCTGATCTAATTTTTATTATTTCCTTCCTTCTGCTTTCAGTTTTTTCTTTTTTTTCCTAATTCTTTAAGATGGGATGTTAGGATGTTTATTTGTGATTTTTCTTGTTTCTTAAGATAGACTTGTAATGATATAAATTTCCCTCTTATCACTGCTTTCACTATGTCCCAATAATTTTGATACATTGTATTTTCATTGTCATTAGTTTCTTTGTATTTTTAATTTATTTTATTTCTTCTTTCATCCAGTCAGTTTTAAAATAAGATTTTGTTTAATCTTCATGTATATGTGATTTTTTCAGCTTTCTTTTTACAGTTGATCTCCAATTTCAAAGTTTTGTGATCTGAGAATATACACTTGGCATGATTTCAATCTTTTATATTTGCTGAGGCTAGTTATGTGTTCCAGCAAATGGTTTATCTTAAGAATATTCCATATGCACTAGAAAAGAATGTATAGTCTTGTTGTCAGATGAAATGTCCTATAAATGTCAATTGTGTCCAGTTGCTGTAATGTATCATTTAAAGCAGATATTTCCTTATTTATTTTCTGTTTGGATGATTCTTCCATGATTGTTAAGGGGGTGTTTAGATCCCCTACTATAATTGTGTTTTTGTCAGTTTCTCCTTTCAGATCTGTTAGTAGTTGCTTTGTATATTTTGGTGCTTCTTGAATGGGGCCATATATATTAATGAGTGTACTGTCTTCTTATTTTACTGTCCCTTTTATCACTATGAAATGTCCACCTTTATCTCGTTACCTTTTTTATCCTGAACCTGTTTCATTAGATATCGGTATGGCAACTCTTGCTTTCCTATGGATGTCATTTGCTTGGAGTATTGTTTTCCATCCTTACATTCTGAGTCTATGTTTGTTTTTATGACTGAGGTGTGTCTCTTGGAGACAGCATATGGATGGGTTATGTGTTTTAGTCCAGTCTGCTACTCTATGCCCTTTTTATTGGTGAGTTCAGTCCATTTACATTTACAGTGATGATTGATATATGAGGATTTCCTATCACCATTATTTCCTCCTTTTAAATTTCTTTTTTGTTGTCCCAATTCTTCCTCATTTACTTTTAATTTTTATTTCAGGTTGAATAACCTCCTTCAGGGGTTCCCTGGTGGTGTAGTGGCTAGGCTTCAGTGCTCTCAATGCCGTGAGCTGGGTTCAATTCCCAGCCAAGGAACTAACCCCCCCCCCAAAAAAAAAAACCTCCTTTAGTATTTCACGAAATACTAGCCCCATGATGCAGAATTCCCTCAGCTTCTGTATGTCTGAAAAGGTCTTTATTTTTTTCTTCATAGCTGAAGGATAATTTTGCTGGATAATTTATTCTTGGCTGGAAGTTTCTCTCTTTTAATATTTGATTTCACTCCCTCCTGGCTTATAGAGTTTGTGCTGAGAAGTCTGATGATAGCTTGATGGGCTTTCCTTTAAAATTTATTGCCCCCCGCCTCCAGCTGCCTAGAGAATTGTCTGTTTTTGATTTTTTACATCTTCCATATAATGTGCCTTGGAGAAGATCTGCTGGGGTCCACGTACCTAGGGGACCTATTTTCTTTTTGAATTTGGGATTCCAGCTCTTTCCATAGGTTTGGAAAGTTCTCATCTACTATTTGTTTTAGTAAGCTCCCTGTAGAGTTTTGTGCTGGCATTCTGCTACTTCTATTATTTTAATATTGTTTTTTTTCTAATGGAGTCAGATAGTTTTTATAGCATCCTTTCAAGTTCTTTTGATTCTGAAGTCCTGATCTTCTTTTCTTTATGTTGTTTCCATGTTCCAGTCTTCGATATCACTAATTCTTTCCTCCATCTGATTGGTCCTGTTTCCTGTGGTAGTTAATCCATTTCTCAGGTCTTTTATTGAATTATCTCTCAAATTTCTATTTTTTATATTTTCTATTTGTTTGTTAAAATGTTCCTTTTGTTGATAGATGTCCTTTCTGAGATCATTTATCTAGGTCAGGGTACTCTGCCAATGTTGTTTCAGTTCTCTGAGTGTTTTAAAAACTGCAGCCTTGTTTTCTGTGTCACTTAGATCATATATTTCCAGATCTATAAGTTCCTTTTCTGGAGATGTTTCATTTTCTTTCTGAGCAACTTTGAATTTTGAGGTTCTCATTGTGTTTGATGTGTTTCTTTTTCTGGGTATGAGGACTTTTCCTGTGGCAGATATATAGAGTACTCTTCCTTGCCTGCCTGCCTGCCTGCCTTCCTTCCTTCCTTCCTTCTTTCCTTCCTTCCCTCCTTCCCTCACTCCCTTCCTCTTCCCAGTTGGTATCTCTGTAGTGTTTTCCAATATTTGCTCTTGATTATTCAAACTCTTATCTCTGGGAGCTTTCCTGAAAGGTGGGCTCCCTTCCTTTTTCTCTATTATTAAATTTATTGGGGTGACATTGATTAGTAAAAATTACATAGGTTCCAGGTGTACAATTCTATAATACATCGTCTATGTGTTGTATTATGTGTTCATCACTCAGAGTTCTCTTTCTATCACCATATATCTGTGTCCCTGTCTCTCATCTCCTACCCTTCTTTTGATCCAGTTGCATTGGTCTGGATGTGACTCCTTTGTTGGACTTATGGTGGGTGTTGTTGTGCTATGCCTCTGATCTCCGTGCAGGGAAAAGCTGCTGTGCCTGTTTTGGGGTTTTCATGAGCTCCACAGCTAGTATCCAGCTGGTTGTAGAGAAGACACTAGGTGGTGTTGGGTGGGGTGGGGGGCAAGCTTTGGGAGAGACTTAGGGGAAGCAGCTGGGCTTAGTGTCTCTGGTTCTGCCTAGGCTTGAGGGTGGCATGCCTGCTTTGTTTCCTGTGGTAGCTCCCCTTGTTGCTCACTCTGCTGAAATATTAGCCTTCTTGTCAGGGAAGGAGTGGGAGGGGAGGACATGGTGCAGGGCAAGCCAGGAGTGGGCTGTGATCACATGGATTGGGGGCAAGTACTCACTGCCAGCTCAGGCTTTCTCCCTTGTCTTGAGTCCATATTTCACCCAGGACCATGTTTCAGTATTTCAGCATTTCCACAGCAGCTGGCTCTCAGTTTCAAGTTCAGTAGAGCCAACCTGTGGTCAAGGTACATGTGTAGCTGGGGGCCCTATTCTCACCTTCAGCTTCAGAGTCATGCCATTCGGATGCTTTGTTCAGCCTCTAACCCACCCAGGGCACTGTGCTTTGGCTGGGGCCCCCACGTGCTGCTGCTTGGTTCAACTCACCCACAGTCTCACAGGGTTTCAGCCACTCTTGCCTCTGCTCTTGTCACCACTTGGCCCCTAACCCACCTGGGATCATGTTGCTCCTCAGTCAGTGTCCTCTGGATCCCCCCTAGTTCCCTCCATTAGCATCTGGTTGGGTCATGGGTCACATTTTGCAGCTGCATCTCCACTCAGCTCTGCTCCCTTCCTCCACTCCTGTTCACTCTCCTTTCTCTGGCCTTTAAGTGTTTTCTTGCAATGCGTGAACCTCTCAGCTGAGTCTGTGACACTCAGGGTTTCCTCTGTTGGATTCCAATTGTTCAACTGTATTTTCCAGGAGAAGTTTCAGGGACCCTCTCTCTTGTTACCATCTTGCAAGGTCTAACTTTTTTAACTCCAGTAACTTAGAAAAAAACACGCATATGCACACTTAAAACTGTTACAGTAGGGGTAGAGAATTTACTGAGTAGACATTGCATCAGGACCTGATGATGTAGCTAGTACAGGATCAGGAGTGGAAGTGGATGGATTTGGATCCACATAAGTAGATGATGCTCAAACTTGCATGCAGCTTTCTTTAAAAAACTGAATGAATATCAGCTTGCTTTGAGATCCTACATCTCTCATGCAAAGTCAGGTTTTTCATGATGTACAGCTGCATAACATGCTGCAGTGTAAAGGAGGGTTGATCCTCTGCAAAATATATTACAGTTTCATTTGCTTCAGTAGCTCTCTGCCAAGGTACTTTTTCCAACTCACACCCATCTTCATCACTCTCTTCCTCATCTGCAACCTTCATTTTTCCACGATTCACAACAGCTTCTATGATGTCCTTTATTAAGTGTATGAATTACTGGAATAGATTCATCCACAGCAAGCCAGTCATCAAATTCATCTCAAGACAAATTCATTTTGTTGTTAGCAGAGTCAACTAACTCAGATTTCATCATAAACTCTGCTACTGGAAACCCTTTAAAATCGATGGAGGAGGAGGAAAATTCCACAGACATCACAGTTGGCCACAACTTTCTCCAACATTTCCATAATATTTCACTTCCCAAAGAATCCCAAGCAGAGCTGACAGTATACATAACATCTTTGAGACTATATTTTTTCTGAAAGTGCAGAATTGTCCCATTCAATTTAGCCAATTTTTGGATGAAGTCATGCCTGTAAAACATTTTTTACATTCTGTATCACTCCCTGATCCACTGGTTGGATCACACTTGTGACATTAGTTGGAAGACAACATACAAAAATGTTGACATTAATTAGTTCTGCGGAAGGATGTGTGCAACAGTTATTCAGAAGCAGCAAAACTTTACTATTCTCTGGAATTCCTTTCTTGAATGAATTTTCTTTAACACTGGGAACAAACGAATAATGAAACCACTTGGTAAACATTTTTGTGTCCATCAACTGTTATTCTGTGCATGATAATCTACAGGAAGGTTAATTATGCCTTTAAAGCACGTTGGTTTAGCAAATTTGCCTACCACACCCAACTTTACCTTATGATTTCTCAATGCATTTGCACAAACAAGCATAGTTACATGCTCTTATTTAGCTTAAACCTGTGAGCTATCTTCTCATTACCACCAGTCAAAGTAGAATTAGGCGGACACTTCCACATTAATCCAGTCTCATATGCATTATAAATCTGCTCTGTGGTCCAGCCATTTCTGCAACCAATTCACTAAATACATCTCAAAATAAAGCTGCAGCCTTAAAATCAGCCAATTTCTGCTCACCTGACAAGTCCAGCTTATGGATGTCATGACAAACCTTGAATCGAGTAATCTTGAAACTGAATACTGACTTTCAATGCTCATTTTCTCATGGAATTCTCCCACTTTTTCCTGCAACATGGGTCCAGAAATACAACTACCCTCAGACCCTTTCAGTGAAAACCACTCAAACAGGGCCTGGTCAAGCACTTCCATTTTCAGTGTATGAAGAGTATGACACTTCTCCACGTTTTTGTCACTCTCCTACTTAATATGAAATGTCTTTACCTTCTAAGATTGAACCTTAATGTCATGGATTGTTGATGAACCGACATTAAATCTCTCCATGAGCACTGCACAACTCGCACCTTTCTCAAGTCTCTCACACATTTCCATCTTCTGTTTGAGGGTAAGCTCTATGCATTTATGCTTACTTGTGATCTGTTTTGACATACTTGGGATTGGGTGAGAACACGAAATTTGAATAATAATAGGTCTCAACTGACTGGTATGTTTGCACACGGAGAATTAGTGGGAGTGGGAGACAAACATGTGGTGCACATGGGTAGTGTGCTAAGTTTAAATTTACATTTTCACTAGAAAGTTATCTTAACTTTTATTTAAATTATTATATCTTTTATTTATTTATTTTTTTGCTGGTTGCTTGAGAGGGCCGGCTGCTTGAGTTCTGTTAATGTAGAGTCTACTGCATATTTTTTAAATATATTTTTTAAATTGATTTAATAAGCCATGTGACTTGAGCATTTTATTTTGGAATGTAAGCCTTTGTATTCTGAGACCTGATGGTCTCAGATAGCTTGCCCGGTAGCATATTGTAGTCCATCACTGTGTAAAGGGAATTTCTCATATTAACATGTCCAAGAGGTGAGAACAGATCATAATTCATAGTTTGGAGAGTTTTCCTAAAGATAACTGATTATTTCATATTATTATCTTTAAATATTGGGGGCCCTATACTGGTGTGGGTGGAATTCCAAGACAGTCTTGAGGGTCCTAAGAAACAGGCTAAAAAGTTTCATAATGAATCTCAATTTAGAGGTTTTAATTAAAGCAATAAGGCAAATTAAATCACTGGCATACATAATAAGGACAAGACTCAGGGCTGGCCTATCGGAAAAAGAGAGCCTATGTGGGGGAGGTATCAGTGATACACTTATGGTGGGACCTCTCCGAATGTATATAAATAACAAGAACATGGAAGAGGATCCAAGATGGCAGAGTAGATAAACACTGCTTGCCTCCTCCAGTGACCACATTAAAATCACAATTAAATTATAGAAGAGTCAACCTGAAGAACCACCTGAAATCTAGCTGAAGAAAAGTTTTATAACTAAGGATATAAAGAAGCCACATTGAGACTGAAATAAATAATTAAAAAATAAATAACAAGAACATAGAACACAATGGGACATTCATTGAGCACCATCCTCAAGTGCAGGCTCTTCCCATCCTGTGTCACTGTGGAGTCCTTGGGGCAGCTCTTTGTGCATAAACGCCAGTGGCCATTTCTCAGCTCCTCCACTCATTTAGTGCTCACGAACACCTCATCACCAACATGAGATCCTGCATCTCTTGAGAACTTACAGGCTAACTCCCTGTTATTCACCAAACAAAGCGCTCTTCACTCTTCATTTCCCTTATTGATAGTTCATACTTTTCCTTTTTGTACTCATTAAAGCTCTGCCACATTTTCCTATTTGCCTGACTTCTCTTTACTCTGTCTCATTCACCATCATTCCCACTGTACCTCATATAATCCTCAATTTATTCCACTGTCTACATTTCCAACATCCACTCTCTGCCCACTCATTCAGTTAAATTCTACTCACTTCCACTTTCCCAGGTTTACTTATATTCAGTTATGTCTTCTCCAGTAACTCACTCCACTGGGTATTTCCCTCATTTCTCCCTATTCATCTCCACACTGCCCCTCATTACCTGATTCCCCCACTCTTGGCCCTTTATTACCCTCATCTCCCTCTTCCCCTATTTCCAGTCCATTTATCCACATACTCCCCCTCATCTACTCACCTATATGTGGCCTATTATGTTGCCACCTATGCCACAGGAAGCAGGAGTCTAAGATTAACCTGAAATAGCAAGATCTAGTCCCAATCCCCACCTGACTTCAAGATGAACTTTGATGGCCCTGAAACCCTAGGGAATATTCTTTATCAGCAGGAAAATAAAATGCTTCATTTCTAGTACCCTTGGATATTCTCTGCAGACTGCACCATGGACAAGGAAGTCAGCCCCACATTTTCCCCTCATGCTTTCTTCTCCCTTGAAAGGTACTAAATATGGTGGGTTTCATTTAACATAGGTCATAAAAAAAAAGGATATCATGGCTCATTTTCTTACAGAATAATTTAAGGAAAAAATAAAGCTCAGGAGGGCACAGGTAGGGTCTCAGGTCTGATTCACCCACCTGTTTTGTTAAATACAAACACTGACCATGCCCACATTACACATAGGTTGGGTTGCCCAGTTCCACTACAGAAGCATGAGGTCCACAAAGTCAGTCATTCACACTGTGGGAATACTTGTTTTGGAGCAGATGTGCTTTTAGGTAATCTTTGGCTGTCTCCATTCAGACTGTGGCTCTCAATTTGTCTCTCACCTTGGAAAATGCCAAAAGCAGTGGTGTGACCAGGGTGTGGGGGAAGGTGAGTTACTCAACTTCTATGTGGATTCATGCTTTATATCTCTTATTAAGAGAACACACAAAAATGAATGAAGTAATTTAAATCATTTTGTTAAGAGAAGAAACTCCATTGGAAGGCTTTAGTACAGGATATTTTCACAGATGTGACTGTATACTAAATAAGAAATGTGCACCAGTCTCAATAATTTTAGGTTTACATTATGTGGTCCCAGCTGACCCTAAGAATCACTATTTGACACCCTCAGGAAAGTAATGCCTATGTGCCTTTGGAACTGATTGGATATTGAGCATTCTGTCTGACCAATTATTCAATTTATTCACTCTAAAAAATAGAAACTCCACATTGAACATCTCTCCCTTAAATGATATTAACTCCTCTATCTAGAATCTGACTTCATTATAACAATAGAACAAATAATGCTTTTTAAAGTTTTATTTATATATTGAAAAGGTAGTACATCCATATAGTACAATTTTCAAAAGTTATGAAAGGATATACAGCTGTCTCCCTCCCAATTCCTCCCCTCAGCCACCCACTTCCTTCTCTTTCTCAGAGATAATGGTTCCAAGCTTCTTGTATATCTTTCTAGTGATAGTTTATGCATATACACTCAATACTTAACACTTTGTTCCTTTTTATATACAGACAGTAACACATTATATTCATTATCCTGCACCTTGCTTTTTTCATCTAATAATGTATGTTGGAGATCATCCCACATAGCTACATAAATGGTGTCCAAGTTCTCTTTATATATTTTATTCATTTTTGTCTACCTAGGACTTTGCTGTATCAACATACCAGGATTTCAGGAACCAGTCCCCGGTGTTGTCATTTGGACAGTGTTCAACCTTGTTTTCACAAACAATGCATCAATTTATACCTCTGTGTGTTCATCATTTTGTACATGTATGAGTATATACATTCCTAAAAGTGGAATTTCTGTAAAAGCCATGTGCATTTGTGGTTCTGATTACATTGACATCATTTCTCTTTGAATAAATTTTTCCTGGACTTGATTTGCTGGAGATTTGTGAGGGAAAAGAAACTGGAGCCACATTCTAGGAAGATCAGAGATTTTCTTACAACTGGGAATTTTTTCCCCACTTGGTAGTTTCTTCAGACTTGACTTCTCTGAAGTCAGTAAATAGTGGCAGCTGTAGGAGTCTTCATAAGGAACATCCACTTCTCTTGCCTCAGCCCCCACCAACTGCTTGTCCAATTAGTGCAGACTACTTTCTGCTAACTATAGTTTACCTGAGCAATTCCTTGTCAAGGCCCTGGGCTGTTTCTCCTCAGACCCCAAATGGGTACAGAAAACATCCTACCTTCCACCTATCCATAGTCTGTTACTGCTGTTGCGTCTGTATACGTAGTGCACTCAGGGTGTATCCTGAACCTCAGTTAAGAGTTCTTACCAGTACAGTCTCACATCTGCTGCCTTGAGCATTCCCTCTTGTCTGAGATCGCCCACACTGGATATTTGATTTCCTCTGCCTGTGCCATCCCCCTCATCAGGGTTTTAGCTATCTCCTGAGTTTGTCATATATAGAAATTATACTTCTGCTTCTTTTTCTCCCTGTAGCTTTTGGGTGAAGACTGAGATGAAAATTTTAAAAAGCTGACTTTATTTCCCATATTTAAGCCAAAAATCAGAACATACTTTTAAAATGTTAATTAACAAAACTTTCCTTCAGGGGACATAACAGACACTATTGATTTACTCTCTAATTTACAATAAGCTTTGACTTCTGGGTGTGGCCTTTCCCATGGGCTTTTTTTCCTGTATGTGTTCTCTGATGTACAATAAGGTTTGATTTTTGGGTAAAGGCTTTCCCACATTCTGTACATTTATAGGGTTTCTCTCCAGTATGGGTTCTCTGGTGTACAGTGAATGTTGATTTTTCTCTAAAGGCTTTGCCACACTCGGTGCATGCATAGGGTTTTTCTCCTGTGTGTGTTCGCTGATGTATTATGAGCTGTGACTTCTGGCTAAAGGCTTTCCAACATACAGGACATTCATAGGGCTTCTCTCCTGTGTGAATTCTCTGATGTATAATGAGTTTTGACTTTTCTCTGAAGGCTTTGCCACATTCATTACATTTATAGGGTTTTTCCTCTGTATGAGTTCTTTGATGTATAATAAGATATGATTTCTGGGAAAATGCTTTGTCACATTCATTGCATTCATAGGGCTTCTCTCCTGTATGACCTCTCTGGTGTAGCATGAGATAGGATTTCTGAGAGAATGCTTTCTCACATTCATTACATTCAAAGGGTTTCTCTCCTGAATGAGTTCTCTGATGTACACCAAGGTTTGACTTTTGGGTGAAGGTTTTCCCACAGACATCACATTCATAGGGTTTCTCTCCTGTATGAGTTCTCTGATGCACAATAAGGGTTGACTTCTCATTGAAAGACTTCCCACATTCAGTACATTTATGAGGTTTCTCTCCTGTATGAGTTCTTTGATGTATAATGAGAGTTGACTTATCACTGAAGGTTTTCCTACACTCATTACATTCATGAGGTTTCTTTCCTGTATGAGTACTATGATGTATAATTAGATCAAGCTTCTGTATGAAAGATTCTCCACATTTAGTGCATTCATAAGTTTTCTCTCCTGTGTGTGTTTTCTGGTGGACAATGAGATTTGACTTCTGAGTGAAAGCTTTTCCACATTCATTACATTCATAAGGTTTCTCTCCTGTATGAGTCCTGTAATGTATGATGACAGTTGACTTTTCTCTGAAGGCTTTCCCACATTCTGGACACTCAAAGGGTCGCTCTCCTGTATGAGTTCTCAGGTGTATAATGAGCTGAGATTTTTGACTAAAGGCTTTTCCACATTCAGTACATCCAAAAGGTTTCTCTCCTGTATGAGTTCTCCAATGTACAATGAGATGTGATTTCTTGCTGAAGGTTTTCTTACATGCAGTACATTCAAAGGGTTTCTCTCCATTTTTAATTCTCTGATGTAGACTAAGACCTTTCTTTTGCCTGAGGGCCTTCCTACGCTCTTTATATCCATAGGTTTTCACTCCAGTAGTTGTTGTCTCATACTCAGTATGGAATAATAATTTTGCATTACCATGTTTCTTTCCTACAGAGCTTCTACTAAATGAGTCTAAATTATCTACCATATTATTTCCAAATGACTCATGTTTATGGGGGTTTTGCATTGAAACAATAAGGTTTGTACTCAAATGAAGTGTGTTTCCAAATTCGCTATAGTCATGGCCACTCTTGGTAGTCATTTTCTTGTCAGGGAATCCAACTTGCATCAACAAACATTTATCTCTATCAAGCTGGTGCTGTCTCTCAATCTGTTCATCAACTTGGCAGGCTTCTTCTAGAAAGAAGTACAGTAAACCACTTTTATACTTTGACATTATGGAATAGATCTTCTTTAGAAATTCCCTGCCATATGAAAGCTGATACTATTATCTCATTTTATAAGAATTCCTGGAGAGAAACTTGACCATCCAATTCAGTTCTTTTACTAAACTCCCATTTGCTAGACTTTTTGTTACCAAAAACAATCTTGCCCTAACACCTCAGTCTTTCTTACCTGTACTATTACATCATCTCCGATTTCCATCAACTCTGGTGACTTTATTACCCTTAATCTTCACTTATCATGTTAACTTTAAATGTACCTGATTTATACTATTTACAACAATCCTCATCCTTAGTAAATGAAAGATTTAGAATAATTAGCCTCACAAAAACAAAGCAAAACCTAAAGATCTTTGCCCAGTTGCAATTTATCTTTCTATCTACCTAAGCTTGCATTCATATTCTTTACCACCAGCTTCTGCTCCTGTCTAAACTCTTTACTCTAATATCTATATCTGTTATAAACTCCAGACTCTTTCTTCTGTTCCATTATTCACAGAGCCTAGTCCTCCAAATTTTACTATATTCAGAATCTAGATAACTTTCAAGAAGTTCAGTCTTTTCAAAAAATACTCTATAACTTTCAGTTTCATTAACTTCTAAAGTAGTTGTTCATCTGTACCACTCATTTGGACAGTAAAAATTGCAAAGCGTTGCCTTTAATATACCATATTTCATCAATCTCAAGATGAATATTATTCCAAATTAGCATTTCTGAGTCCAGATGTAACTTACAATCAATAACATATTATAAATTAATTGGTGACAATTTCTCTTTCCTAGTGATGTGTTAAAATCTACAAAATATGGTAAATACTTTTTGCAGATACTTAATTTTTATCATTATTTGTAGTTTGCTCTTCTTTTCACATTTTCTGAAATTATATAAGAAAAATTTCAAACACAAAAAAAGTTGAAAGAGTACAATAACTAAACTACTCATAATAGAGTTAATAAATTAACATTTATGATGAGAATACTGAATTTTAAATTGGTTCCTGAAGCTGTGGTTTCTTTTCCTGTGACTTCCTTTCTTTATGTAACAAAGCACTAGTTTTCAACCTTCAGAATTACAGAAAAAGCTTTTATAAAATCGATTTAATGGGACTAGGTTTTACTGAATCTGGACCTCCTTAGGCAGTAAGAAGCAGCATAGCACATGTGGCTACGTCATGGGCTCTCTAGCCAAAAATCAAATCCTACTTCAGCCTTTCACATATTCTGTGATCTCAGGCAAGTTATCTGATGTATTTGTATCTTACTTTTCCACCTGGAAAACAGGAATTATAATAGTGCCCACCAAAATATTTGCTGATATGATTAAATTACATATAGAGTATGTATGCATGGTACATAGGAAGTGCTTTCAAATGTTTCCTAGAACAATGACTATACTACTACTACTATGATTACTACTATTATGATTATTAAAAGCCACTACATTACTATAAAAAATAAGGAATATCTCAATATATTTAACATGTTCTTGAATATCAAGTGAAAAAAGTGAACAAAACTGTGCATACTGGGCTACTATTTTTCTAAAGAAGGAAAACTATATATAAAAATATATGTTAGGGCTGTTGAGAAAAGAATCCAGCCACAAATGCTTCTCTTTTCATATTACATGGCTGGGTATTTTCCAGATAGCCCTCATATTTATATAGACTCATGTGAAAAAAAAACAATGGAAGGATAAACTTAAATTTAAAATAAAAATGGTTATAGGGAAAAAGAAAGAGGGAAGTGGGATGGAGAGAGAAAGAAGCTGGACTTCTTGGAATTTTTTTTCTATTTTATTTATATTTTTTCTCTTTTCATCACCGTATATTTACCTTCCCCTCCCTCCTCTCCCACCCCTTCCACTTTCTTCCCTCCCTAACTCACTTGTCCTCAAATAAACATTAAACTATTGATTGTGTCCATGGATTATTTGTTTGTTCATTTCTTTCTCTTTGTTGCTTTCAGTTTTATATTCCGCATATGAGTGAAGTCAAAAAGTTCTTTGTTTTTTCTGTCTGGCTTATTTCACTAAGCATGAGGATCTCTAGGTCCATCCATTTTGTTGCAAATGGCAATATTTCACCTTTTCTTTAGCTGAGTAATATGCCATTGTGTATATGTACCACAGCTTCTTTATCCAGTCATCTGTCGCAGGGCACTTTGGTTGTTTCCATGTTTTGGCCACTGTGAACAGTGCTGCAATGAACACTGGGGTACATAAGTCTTTGTGGACTAGGGTTTTCAAGTTTTGGGGGTAGATCCCCAGAAGAGGGATTGCTGGGTCATATAATAACTCCATTCCCAATTTTCTGAGGAAACTCCACATTGTCTTCCTCAGTGGTTGTACCAATTTGCATTCCCACCAGCAGTGTGCGAGAGTTCCTTTTTCTCCACATCCTCTTCTTATTCCTTGTCTTGATGATAATAGCCATTCTAACAGGTGTGAGGTGGTAGCTCATTGTGGTTTTAATTTCCCTGATAGCTAATGAGGATGAGCATTTTTTCATATGTCTGCTGGCCATTTGTATTTCTTCGTGGGAGAAGTGTCTGTTTAGTTCTTCTGCCCACTTTTCAATTGGGTTGTTTGTTTTTTTGTTGTTCAGTTGTATTAGTTCTTTATATATTTTAGATATTAGACCTTTATGTGATGCGTTATTTGCAAATATTTTCTCCCATTCAGTTGACTGTCTCTATGCTTTGTTGATGGTTTCTTTTGCTGTGAAGCTTTTTACTTTGATATAGTGCTGTTAATTTTTTTTGCTTTTACTTCCCTTGCCTTTGAGGACAGGTTCATGAAGTCTTCCTTGAGTCCTAGGTCTATAAGTTTAGTACCGATGCTTTCTTCTATACAGTTTATTGTTGCAGGTCTTATATGAAGGTCCTGAATCCATTTCAAGTTAACTTTTGTATATGGAGAGAGTTCAGAGCTCAGATTCATTCTTTTGCATATGTTTTCCAGCTTTCCCAGCATCACCTACTAAAGAGGCTGTCTTTTCCCCATTGTATATTTTTCACTCCTTTATAAAAAATTATTTGTCCATAAATTTGTGGATTTATTTCTGGGTTTTCAGTTCTGATCCATTGGACTATATTTCTGTTTTTCTGCCAATACCAAGCTGCTTTGACTATTGATGCTTTGTAATATAAATTAAAGTCAGGAAGTGTAATGCCACCAGCCTTATTCTTTTTATGTAGTATTGCTTTGGCAATTTGAGGTCTTTTATGGTTCCATATTAAATCTGATAATTCTTTTATCTATTTAGCAAAAGTATGATTGTGGGATTTTGATGGGTATTGAATTGAATCTGTAGATTGCCTTGGGCAGAATGGCCATTATAACAATGTTAAGTCTTCCTGTCCATGAACAGGGGATATTTTTCCATCTCTTAATGTCTTTCAATTTCTTTCAAAAGTGTCTTATAGTTTTCCATGTATAAGTGTTTCACATTCTTTATTAAATTAATTTCCAGGTATTTCATTCTTTTTGTTGTGATAGCAAAAGGAATTGACTCCCTCATTTCTTTTTCTGAGGATTCATTGTTTGTATATAGGAATGCTTTTGATTTTTGTACATTGATATTGTATCCTGCAACTTTACTGTATTCATTTATTGTTCCCAATAGTTTTCTGGTGGAATCTTTGGAGTTTTTTATATAAAGGATCTTGTCATCTGCAAATAGTGACAATTTGACCTCTTCTTTCCCAATTTAGATACATTTGATTCCTTTCTCTTGCCTGATTGCTGTGGTTAGAACTTCCAGTACTATATTAAATAGCAGTGCTGACAGGGGGTATCCCTGCCTTGTTCCTGATTTTAGGGGAATAGGCTTCAGCTTTTCCCCATTCAGTTTGATGTTAGCCAAGGGTTTGTCATATATGGCCTTTATTATGTTGAGATGCTTTCCTTCTATTCCTATTTTATTTAATGTTTTGATCATAAACGGATGTTGTATCTTGTCAAAAGCTTTTTCTGCATCAATTGATATGACCATACGGTCTTAATATTTTATTTTGTTTATGTAGTTGTATCCCATTGATTGATTTTCATATGTTGAACCATTCTTGTGCTCCCAGGATGAATCCCTCTTGATCATTATGTATGATCTTTTTGATGCATTGTTGTATTCTATTTGCTAATATTTTCTTTAGGATTTTTGCATCTGTGCTCATCAGATATATTGCTCTATAGTTTTCTTTTTTTGTGTTGTCTTTACCAGGCTTTGGTATTAGGGTAATGTTGGCCTCAGAGAATGAGTTAGGAAGTATTGCTAACTCTTTAATTTTTTTGGAAGAGGCTGAGGATAGACATTAATTCTTCTTTGAATGCTTGGTAGAACTCATTGGTGAAACTATCTGGTCTAGGGCTTTTGCCTTTAGGGAGATTATGGATAGTCATTTCAATCTCTTTGCTATTGATTGGGCTATTTAGATTATCCAGTGCTTCTTGGTTCAGTCTGGGAAGGCTATAAGTTTCTAGAAACTTGTCCATTTCTTCTAGGTTGTTAAATTTAGTGGCATAAAGTCCTTCATAATATTTTCTTATAATCCTTTGTGTTTCTGTGGTGTCAGTGGTAATTTCTCCCCATTCATGTCTAATTTTGGATATTTGTGTCCTTTCCTTTCATCCTTTGATTAGTCTCGCCAGGTGTTTGTCAATTTTGTGAACTTTCTCAAAGAATCAGCTCTTTGTAATAATTTTTTCTATTGTCCTTCTGTTCTCTAATTGGTTTAGCTCTGCTTTAATTTTTATTATTTCTTTCCTTCTGATGACATTGGGTTTTGACTGTTCTTTTTCTAGTTCTTTAAAACGGGATTTTAGGATGTTTACTTTGGATTTTTCTTGTTTCTTAAGATAGGCCTGCAGCGATATAAATTTCTCTCTTATTACCAGTTTTGCTGTGTCCCAATAATTCTGATATGTTGTATTTTCATTGTTATTAGTTTCTATATATTTTTAATGTCATCTTTTATTTGTTCTTTTATCCAGTCATTTTTAATAAGATGTTGTTTAATCTCCAAGTATATGTGGTTTTTTTTCTGCTTTCCTTTTACAGTTGATCTCCAATTTCAAAGCTCTGTGGTCTGAGAATACACTTGGTATGATTTCGATCTTCTTGAATTTGCAGATGCTACTTTTATGTCCCAGCATGTGGTCAATTCTTAAAAATGTTCCATATGCACTAGAAAAGAAGGTATAGTCTCTTTCTGCTGGATGAAGTGTCCTGTAAATGTCAATTTTGTCCAATTGCTGTAATGTGTCATTTAAAGCTGATATTTCCTTATTTATTTTCTCTTTGGATGATCTATGCATGGCTCTTAGTGGTGTGTTTAAGTCTCCCACAATGATTGTGTTTTTGTAAGTTTCTCCTTTCAAATCTCTTAGTAGTTTCTTTGTATATTTTGGTGCTTCCTGGTTGGGAGCATAAATATTAATTAGTGTCAAATCTTGTTGTTGTATTGCTCCTTTTATCATTATGTAATATCCATCTTTGTCTTTTACTATCTTTTTTAACCTGAAGTTTATTTCATCAGATATCAGTATGACAACTCCTGCTTTTCTCTGGTGACCATTTGCTTGAAGTATTGTTTCCCATCCTTTCACTCTGAGTCTGTGTTTGTCCTTATGGCTGAGGTGTGTTTCTTGGAGACAACATATGGATGGATTCTGTTTTGTAATCCAGTCTGCTACTCGGTGTCTTTATATTGGTGAGTTCAGTCCATTAACATTTAGAGTGATGATCGATATGTGAGGATTTCCTGTGGCCATTACTTATTTTTTTGTTTGTTTTGTTTTTGTTTCTTTCTTATTGCCCCAAGTTTGTTCCATTTTTCCTGATGTTTTGTTTCAGGTTGAAGAGCCTCCTTCAGTATTGGAGTGCTGGCCTCGTGCTGGCAAATTCCCTCAGCTTCTGTGTGTCTGATAAGGTCTTTATTCCACCTTCATATCTGAAAGATAATTTTTCTGGATAATTTATTCTTGGCTGGAAGTTCCTCTCTTTTAAATTTCTGAATATTGGATTCCACTCCCTCCTGGCTTGCAGAGTTTCTGCTGAGAAATCTGATGCCAGCCTGATGGGTTTTCCTCTAAAGGTTATAGTCCTTTTTTCCCTGGCTGCCTTGAGAACTGTCTCTTTGTCTTTAGTTTTGGACATCTTTAGTACCATGTGTCTTGGAGAAGATCTGCTAGGGTCCAGGTATCTAGGGGACCTGTTTTTTTCTTGAACTTTGGGTTCCTGATCTTTCCATAGGTTTGGAAAGTTCTCATCCACTATTTGTTTGAGTATGCTCTCTGTAGAGTGCTCTGCTCCTTCTTCTAATCCCATTATCCTGATGTTGTTTTGTCTCATGGAGTCAGACAGTTCTTGCAGAGTTCTTTCAATCCTTTTGGTTCTGTATTCCCTCTCTTCCTCTTCCTAAGCTGTTTCCATGTTCTGATCTTCGATATCATAACTCTTTCCTCCATCTGGTTGGCCCTGCTTGTTTGTTTTTTTTCCTGCCTTGTTTCCTATGGCAGTTATTTCATTTCTCACTTCTTTTATTGTATTATTTATCTCTCGCATTTCCATCTCGATCTTCCTTATGTTTTGAATTTCTTTGTTAAATTGTTCCTTTTGTTCACGGAGTTCCTTTTTTATGTCATTCATCTCAGCTATGGTGTTCTTCCAGTATGTTTTCATTTCTCTCAGAGCCTTTAGAATGACTACTTTAAATTCTCTGCCACTTAGTTCAAAAACTTCTAGGTCTAAGAGGCTGTCTTCTAGATAAATTTCATGTTGTTTCTGAGCAGTTTTAGTTTTTAAGGAATTCATCCTATCTTCTGGGTTCTTCCTCTTTTACATGAGGTCCTTATACTCAGCAGAGCCCAGGAGCCCTGATCAGTACTTTTGTGGTGTCTTGCTGTAGGGAAGACACTAGGTGGCTCTGGAGAGCATGTTATGGGAGAAGGGGTGTTGTTTATTTCTTATTTCTTGTCTCCTGCCACTTTTGGAGGCAGTGTGCATCTATCTGGGCTCCCTCTGGTTCCTGCAGTTAGTTAGTTGGTTGGGGAGGATGTAGGAGAGGGGAGTGGCCAACAAAAGGCACGCTGGGACAGCTCTACCTCCTGCCCTATGCTAGGGAAGCTGGGTGATGCAGGCCAAGGCTGCTCTTGATGGCTGGCGCTAATGCTATCAAATCCGCCTTTCTTTCCGGGCCTGCTCCAGCAACCAACTGTTGGGGCAGAGTCTGCAGGCTCACACTGCTTATAGGCCCCAGGGGCACACATGCCGGCACAAGCTCACCACAAGTCCAAAGCTGTGGGCCTGACATTAGGCAGTGTGAAGGCAGCCAGCTCGCCTCCACAGATGGCTGGGAAAAGGAACTGCAGCCCTGAGTAGGAGTCATGCGTGCTTGTGCTGTGGGTCGTGAGGGTGCCAGGAGTTGAGGTGCTGTCTCTGGGGACCCACCTCAGCCTGCAGGTGTTCAGAGTCCTCGCTCCAAAAGCTTCAGAGGCTGGCTCCCTAGTTCTGTCCTCAACATGCTGCTCTAAGGCCCAGCTCCCCCACCGTCTCCCACCGTTCTGCCACTTTGCTGGCTTTTACTCCTGTCACCTCTTGGCCTTCCCCCTTCCATGCACTGTGCTGCTCCTGGATAGTCAGCAGCGATCGGGTCCTGTTGCAATCCATCTCTGCTCCCTCCCCTCTCTCCCGCTCACCCCCTTCTCTCCAACCTTCAGGTGTTTACTTGCAATGCGTGGATTTCTCAGCTGCCACTGTGTCACTCAGGGTCCTCTTTCTAGGCTCCTGGATGGCCGTTCAATTGTTTTCTGGGAGAGGCTTTAGGGACCTCCTCTCCAGTTGCCATCTTGCCCTCCCATTATCTATATTTTATTTTCTACATTTGACTTTGGAACCAAGTAAATATTTGAGTTAAAAAGAAATAACAGACACAAAATAGAAGTCACTTGTGGTAAGCCTCACCAAACTTAATAATTGCAGTTTCGGTGTCTCTCAGGAGTGGAATTTTAAAACCACTCTAGAATTTTCTGATCAGCACCAGTGTGGTAATCTGGCTCATAAACCCCTTACCTTTGCCTAAGGGAAAATGCCCTTGCCAAAAATAATCCACTCCTTTAGACTTCCTTATCCCACTCTCCTTCTGTCTATAAAACCTTCCACTTTTGTACAACTCCTTGGAGTGCCCTTCTATTTGCCATATGGAATGCTGCCCAATACATGAATTGTTTAATACAGTCAATTATATCTTACAATTACTCAGCTGAATTTTTGTTCTTTAACACTTGCAAATTTTATATAATCATACAGAAAATTTGAATGTTAAAGGATTCCCTAATAATAAACATCCCCTCATATATATTTCCTAACAATAATGCTGAAAAGTCTTGATTCTCAATGACACCAACATGACTACTTCAATTGATTCAGCCCACTATACATATTAAGCACTCTCAGAATAGCACCAACCATACTACAATAAAAAACAATTATCAATGGAGCCACTTTAAAAGGGAGTTGGAGCTGCCATCCAGGAGGAATTGCTTTGCACATATTATTCCTCAAACCTTTGGAATGTTCAAACAAGGGCAAAAGAAAATTTGGACTAGGTCTAAACAACACATTATCTGAAATAACTGTTTGAGAACATAACAAGAAAGCATATATATGACTTACTAGACTGATAACTACCAAACTATCAGACTGAAAATTAAAAACACTATGTACAATTAGCTATGTTAGCTTATCTGTACCTGTAGAGATGCCTTCCTTCTATTGAAGTAGTTGTCTTCCTTCCCTTTCTCATAAATACCCTTCGCCTTTGTCTCCTAATCACAACACTACTGGGGTTTCTGCCTAAATCAGTGGTTCTCAAATAGCTATTCTTTTTTATCTCAAATAAATACTTATTCCATCTCACTTTGGCCTTTTATTTTTAGGTTAACACTACCATCAGATATAAGATTAATATAGTAAAAACACTTAAGTCCAGAATTTGATTTGGAAATAACAATTTGAATACATGTATTTTCTCTTAAAAATCTTTTTTTACATAGTTCCTAGCTCTGTCAATGAAAAGTCCTAGAAAATTTCCCTAACATCCAAATTGTGGTCTAAAAACATTATTTACCACTAAGAAGAACCAGACCTCCTTGGACAAGTGGCTGATTCCATGTCAGAGGCAGGAAATATGTAAAATGATCCTGAAATGTCTTCAAACACCAGAAAGCAAAGACGCCACCAAAGACTCAGATATCAACTTGAAGGAGTTTCTATTGTCCAGAGCGCTTTGATTCATTATAAGGATAACACAATGGATTAAAATATAAATATGTTTAAACAGCTAACTTTATAAATGATACTCAAAAAAGACTTATTAGTCACCTTTGAATGATGCTACAAAACCTCATTATTTTGAAAACTAGGAAAAACATGTAACTCATGTATACTGTGTACCTATTCTGTATAATATATAACTCATATGCAACCAAATAGGATAATCCCTCTTTATAGAAGTATTCCAGCTAATCAACAAAGAAGGAATGATAGATTTTGAGTATCACAATTTTGCAACCATTAATGAATTAATGAATCTAAGCAATAATCACCAATAACTCATAAGAGAAAAAAGACAGACAACCATGTATTATATGCCTCCTGATGAAAGTATGTTATACCATTAGGAAATAATCTTGCTAAAAGAAAAAGAAAATCCTGAATCTGATCAAGCTTCAAGATTTAACTATCACTTTGCAACATAAACAGGAAAGAAGAATATGTTAAATGTCACCATAAGGTACTTAACAGCAAAATCCAGAATGTGAGAAACTAAAGGACAAATGACCCAGCTACTTAAAAAATAAATGTAAGGGAATAAACAGATGGAGGAGAATCTGTAAGTTGTAAGACAAAAATGTGAATAGCTATGAACACACCCAACACCTAGGTTTTGATTTCTATATACCATTTCCCACTAAAAGGAACCAGAGATCCTTGGAGAAGTTGCTCAGTCGAGGTCTGAAACTGGAAAAGTACAAGGTGAACCTGGAATATATTTTTGTGCCAGAAAGTGCACAAGGAATGATGGAGACGTGTCAAAAGACAGAGGAGCCAGTCTGAAGGTACTCTTACTAGCCAAATTGAGGACAATTTGAACATCAAAATGAATAATGATGGTAGAAAATAATGGATTATAATATGGTGAAAAATAGTTCTACAAGTCCATACTGATACTAAATTAATGGAGATGGAATAAGGGAAATTCTTTACAGAAGAGTGCCAACTTACAAATGTAGACAGAATGACAGAAAATTCATATTTTTTAACCATCTCAGTAATGACTGATTCATGCAAGAATCATCAGGGAATGTTAAAACCACTGGATAAAACTTTTTGAGGAACAGGATATTCACACAGTTTGGCAATTCCACAAAATATTAAACAGAAAGTTATCACATTGTCCAACAATTCCACTCCTTTGTATGTACTCTAAGGAAATGAAAACATGTCACCACAAAAACTTCTACATGAATGTTCATAGAAACACTAAAGTGGAAAAACCTTCTAAATGTCCATCAATAAATGTATACATATACAATAGTTCGTATATCCATAGAATGGACTATCATTCCACCATAAAAAGGAATGAAGTACTGATACATGCTACAATATGGGTGAGCCTTGAAAATATGCCAACAAGTGAAAGAAACCAGATATAAAAGGCCACATTTTGTATGGTTCTACTTATATGAAATGTCTGGAATAGGAAAATCCAGAGAGACAGAAAGTAAATTAATGGTTGCCAGGGGATGGGAAGAGGAGGGAATTGAGAATGACTGATAAGAGATAGGGTTTTCTTTTTGGGGTGATGATAATTTTCTAAAATTAAGTAGTAGTGATGGTTGTACAACTCTATACTAAAAAGTCACTGAATTTATATACTTCAAAAGAGTGAATTTTATGTTATGTGAATTATACTTTAATAAAGCTCTTTTAAAAAAGAGATAATCACGATGTTTTAGGAGAGCAAATCTGGTAAGACTATCTAAACTGAATGAAATCAGGTAATTCAATCTGGAATTAGAGCATTAGCTTAGGCCTGTGACTAATGTTGGCCTGGATTCAAATAAGGCAGTGAGAAATAAGAATGGTAGAAGTAGGAGGGCTTGGGGGCAGGGGAAGGGAATATATAAGACACTTATATATGGAAGGAAAAGAAGCTGTGCAGAAACTTCTAGGTGAGCACCAACTTAAGGAGAGTGGTCTGGTGGGTATGGGACAGGAGAGGGGGATCAGTCTTATGTCTGGGGTGTTCATGTCCCTGTCCTTTATTAAAGGGGCACAACATTTTCACAGATATTCCTGAAAGCCCTTTCAGAGGTCTTCATCCTGTGTGACAAGCTGGGACCTCATGTTCTCATAGCCTGGGTCAAGCCCACTTACCTGGAAAGCTCCAAGTTGGAATTTTTGCTTCTTCCAGCCATGGGTCTTCTACTCCAAATTTGAGAATGAGGTCTGGTTTGGTAGCCTGTTGGCCTGCTAATGAGAAATGAAAGCAATACCTTCTTGGTTTTCAGAGCCTCTGAGAAAGAGGAAGGGGGAGTATGGGGCAGCACAAGGGACCTATCGCTTGACACAATGGTTAAGTCAAACCAATTCACTTGGGTTTTGAGTTGACAAACACCTTGTCAGGAGAGCAAAGTGGGGAAAAGGAACTTTGATCCCTGGAATTCAATGTTAAACTCTTCAAACAGTTCAGAGACCATGGAAGTTTCAAAAACTGAGAAAGGAATGGCCCTCTATTGGACACAATCACAAACAGAAAAATTATCTGAGGAACTCATTCTTACCCACAGAGACCAGGTTGCTATAGGTCTCCAGCATCACATCTCTGTATAGGGTCCTCTGTGGAGGGTTCAGGTACTGCCACTCCTCTTGGGTGAAATCCACAGCCACATCCTCAAATGTCACGAATCCCTGAAATTGCACCGTCCTTTTATTCTACAGTGCTGACCACTGGTGATGAGAATGGAATGTAAGGGAACTTCTGACTGGGTTCCCAGTTCATGATGATGACTTAATATAGGATGCTTACTTTATAACAAGTTAATGACCTACTTTGTGGGAAAATTACAAATCATGGTAGAAAAAGTATTCTGTTAAATAATAGAGATCTTAGATCATTGAGATGGAGGCATAAGAGGAGATTCTTGAAACCTCTCCTGGAAAATACAACAAATAAGAAACAAAACTATGACCAAAGAATCCCTAAGTGGTGCACAGACTTGGCTGAGAGAACCACACATCATAAGAAAATGCCTAAAGGTCAGAGAAAGAGAGGTGAGTAGGAGAGAGGAGAAGAGGGCAGATTAGGCTGTGGTTCATGACCTGAAGCCTGGTGGAAGAGGGAGTGAGCTGGGAGTCTGAGAACACTTGCTGAAATGACCCCAGGAAGCTTAGAAGCAGAGAACTGACAAGGGCAGAGGCACGAGCAGCTGAAGGGGGAGCAACGCTGGATGACCTAGGGCCTGAACATACGGCCTTGGGTGAGTTAGGGCCTGAGCAGAGGTGCCTTATATGGTGCCTTACATGGCCCTGGGCAGGCTAGGACCTCAGCCGGAGGGCGAGTGCAGGTCTGGAAGAGTTCAGAGCCAGAATCTGAGGGCAAAAGCACTAAGTCAGCCACAAGGTGGCCCTGGGTAAGCTGGAGACTGAGAACCAGAGGCCATGGAAATGCTGACCAGGAAAGATCATAATACTAGGAGAGGCATGGGATCAGGGAAAGGGAGAAAGACCCAAAGGCATGTACCTGCAGCAGTCTTTTCTACTCTAGATGGGGAGAAAGGACTGGATTGCAGCTGAACCCAGTGCCCAGGACAGTATGTGATCTCAGATCATGCAGCAGTTGCAATCAATACTGCTCTCACAGCCAGGCAAAACCTATAGACACAGACCCCGGTGGCTTCTCCTGAATCCTGCCCAAGGCTCACTTCCCCACTCTCAACTCCACCTAGAGCCTGTAGTCAGCCACAAAAAGGGAAACTGCCATTACAAGGTGCCACAAAAAAGGCTGTGCCTGCTCCTTCCCCAAGAAACCATGTCTCCACCCTTGCAGTTGAAACTGGCAGGGGTGTTCAGGGAAACTGCAACACACAGGTGCAGCAGACCCAGCCATAGGGTGGTCCTGGGGAAGCTGGAGACTGAGAGCCAGGAGCTGTGGAAATGCTGACCAGGAAAGTCCTGGGCAAGGTGCGGGCTCAGGAGAAGGGAGAAAGACAGAGCCAAAGGCGTCCACAACAGCTTTTTGTACTCCTGATAGAGAGACAAGCTTGGGTTGCAACTGAGACCAGTATCCAGGACATGCAACCTCAGGTAACTCATCAGTTCCAGTCAGCACTACCTTCACAGCCAGGCAAAACCCATGGACACAGTGCCTAGTGGCATCCCCTGAACCTTTTTCAAGACTTGCCCCCACAACTCTACCTAGAGCCTACAGTTGACTGCAAAAAAGGAACCTGCAATTACACTGGGCCGTAAACAAGGTTATGCCTGCTCTTTTCCCAATAAAGCTTGCACTGATCCTTCTAGCTGGAACACACAAGCACAACAGCTCCAGCCTGCATTGGAATTCCAGAACCATAGAATATTATCACCTACCACATCCTCCCAAAGAAGAGGTACACTGAGACCAAGGCAACTGAATCAAAGTAGAGAAGCCTACCTCCCAGGGAATCTCCCAGTGTGAGGACCGACTAGACAAGAGCAAATATTGTAAAACAGCAGCAACACCAACTGGGAAGCAAAAGACTTCTTCATATTTGCCAGGGAAAAAGTCCTTATGCCCAGGAAAAGAATAATGAGTACACTAGGGAACAAAACTGTGTTCCCTAGGGAACACGAACACACACACACACACACACACACACACACACACACACACAGAAAGAAAGAAAGAAAGAAAGAAAGAAAGAAAGAAAAGAAAAGAAAAGAAAAGAAAAATCTCCAGAAAAGGAATTGGAAGATATGGAATTATAAGCTCTAAATGACAGAATTCAAGACCAAAATACTAAAAGACCAAGATAAAAAAAAAATGGTGGAGCACAAAGAGGGAGATAAATGATCTCAGAAAGGAAATCTGTGAACAAAAGAAATACTTTAACAAAGAAACTGCAACTATAAAAGAGACCAAATAGAAATTCTGGAGATAAATAATGCAATAAAAGAAATGAAAACGAAATTAGCTAGCACAGGAAACAGGACTGACCAGATGGAGGAAATAATTAGTGATTTAGAAGATAGGAAAATGGAATTGTCAAAAAATAAAAAGAGGGAGATCTGAGAGTCAAAAGAAATGAAAGAACTATACAAGAAATATTTGACACCATTAGAAAGAACAACATAAGAATAACAGGAGTACCAGAAGGGGCAGAGCAGAAATCCAAAGAGAGCTTACTCAAACAAATCTAGACAAGAACTTTCCAAACATTTGGAAAAAATTGGAACCCCAAATCCAAGAAGAAAACAGGGCTCCTAACTACCTGAATTCTAGCAGACCTTCTCCAGGGCACATTATACTGAAAATGTTAAAGTTTAAGGACAAAGAAAGAATTTTCAAGGTAGCCAGGGAAAAGAGGATCATAACCTAGCAGGTTGTCATCAGACTTCTCAACAGCAACTATACAAGCCAGGAGGAAGTGGAGTCAAATATCCAAAATATTGAAAGAAAGAAATTACCAGCCAAGAATAATTTATCCAGCAAAGATATCCTTTAGATATGAAGGAGGAATAAAGACCTTTACAGATATACAGAAGCTGAGGGATTCTCTAGCAAAAAGCTGGCATTTCAGAAAATACTGAAGGGGGCTATCTGACCTAAAACAAAAAGTCAAAATAAATGGGAAAAAGGTGGTGCAACAAGAACATAAAAGGAGAGGAAGAAAAAGTGTAAACGTCTAAGACAGAATGGAGATAAGAAGCATGCATAAGAAAAGGAGGTACCACATATATAAAACTTTATTTTTCATAAACCTCATGGCAGCTACTCAAAACAAACAAAAAAACACAAAAAAAAACCCCTCAGAACTAAGACACATAACTGAAAAGATAAAAAAAAAAGGAGGATACACAAGTAAAAGTCACAGAACATCATCAAACTAAAAAAATTGACATAAAAAAGCAAAGAAGGAATCAAGACACCAAGCTACCAAAACTCAGAAGATAAAATGGCTATAGGAAACCTCACATGTCAATAATCACCCTAAATGTAAATAGACTGAACTCACCAATAAAAAAGGCACATAGTAGCAGACTGCATTAAAAAAACAAAATCCACCTATATGTTATCTCCAAGAGACACACCTCAGTCACAGGGAGAAACACAGACTCAAAGTGAAAGGGTGTAAAACAATACTCCAAACAAATAGCATCCAGAGAAAAACAGGAGCTGCCATCCTGATATCTGATGAATCAGACTTCAGGATAAAAAATGCAATAAGAGACAAAGAAGGACATTGCACAGTGATAAAAGGGACAATAGAACTAGAAGACAGGACACTCATTAATATATATACTGCCAATCAAGAAGTACCAAAATTTATAAAACAACTACTAACAGATCTAAAAGGAGAAACTGACAAAAACACAATTAGAGTAGGGAACCTAAACACCCCTTCGATAGCCATGGATAAAACATGAAATGGAACTATCAGTGTTAAATTATACACTAAAGCAATTGGACATAATTGACATTTACAGGACACTTCATCTGACAACAAAAGGCTATACATTCTTTTCTAGTGCACATGGAACATTCTCAAAGATACACTATATGCTGGGACACAAAATTAGCCTCAGCAAATTCAAGAAGACTGAAATCATACCAAGTGTATTCTCAAACCACAGAGCATTGAAATTGGAGATCAACTGCAAAAAGAAAGCAGAAAAAAAAAACACATATATGTGGAGATTAAACAACATGCTATTTAAAAATGACTGGATCAAAAAAGAACTAAAAGAAGAGATTAAAAAATATATAGAAACAAATGATAATGGAAATACAACATATCAAAATTACTGGGATGCAGTGAAAGCTGTAATAAGAGAGAAATTTATATAGGCCTATCTCAAGAGCAAGAAAAAGCACAAGTAAACATCTGAACATTCTTAAAGAACTAGAAAAGGAAGAACAAAAAATGCCCAAGTCAGCAGAAAGAAGAAAATAATAAAAATTAGAGCAGAACTAAATGAAACTGAGAACAGAAAATTAATTTTTAAAATAATGCAATAAAGAGCTGGTTCTTTGAAAAAAATCAATAAAACTGACAAACCCCTGGCAAGGCTCACCAAAGGACATAAAAAAAAGACAAAAATAACCACAATTAGAAATGAAAGGGGAGAAACTATTACTGATACCACAGAAATACAAAGGATCATAAGAAAATATTATGAAAGTTTTATGTCACCAAATTTAACAACCTAGAAGAAATGGACAAGTTTCTAGAAACATATAGTCTACCTTGACTGAACCAACAAGAACTAGATAATGTAAATAAACTAATCAACAATAAGGAAATTGAAACAATCATCCAAAACCTCACCAAAGGCAGGAGCCCAGGACCAGAGGACCTCACCAATGAGTATCAAGCATTAAAAGAGGAATTGATGCCTATCCTCCTCAAACTCTTCTAAAAAACTAAAGAAGAGGCAATACTTTCGTACTCATTCTACGAGGCCAACATTACCCTAATACCAAAACCTGGTAAGGGTAACACACAAAAAAGAAAATTTAAGACAAATACCTGTGATGAACAAAGATGCAAAAATACTAAACAAAATACGATTATAGCAAAGAGAATACAACAATGCATTAAAAAGGTTCTATGACCTGCCCAGTTAAGAATTTATGATCCATCAATTTGTGAGTTCACTTTGCATAAAACTCCTTTTCTCCCTCTCCACATCTCTTATCAAATAAAAGGGGAGGAACTTTCAGGTCAAATACAATTATTAAAAATTTTCATAGCATTGTCTATCACAACTTTTAGTACTTGACAAAAAATATAATTTTACCTTTCAATTGTTTGATAATTTGATTAATGTCTCTCTCCCTCTGACAGCTGTGTTCAGGAAGATGTTGTACTTGTTTTTATTATTGCTGTAGTTCCAGTTCCTAGCAGAGTGCCTGACACTATATAAGTATATAATAAATATTTGAAAGTTAAAGAATCATCTGAGTTAAAGTTATATTTTTTATGTAAACCTGATATAACAAATTGATTGTATTGTGGGTGAAAAAAAAAAAAAAGGATTCTATGGAAAATAACCTCACAGGGTGATCTAATCATAAATTCCTAACTGAGCAACTCATGGTGGGCAGTCATGCCCCAAGAACATAACTTTTTAGTAAAAGCCTTATCTTTCCCTTAAACAAGCCCTGTTCATTGTTTCTATATATCTAGGTTAACACACCTTTGAAATAACCACCCACAAGAGAGCATATAATCTTGTTAACTATAGTGTTATCCAATTCCCATGTTGCTTTCTCCCACCTTCATGTAATCTTTTTAACCTCCCCTCCTTAATTTCAAATGCGTAAAAGGAGCTGCAAAACTATTATTCTCCAGAGCATTTGAGATCTTGTTCCCTGGTATATGTGATCAGTTTGACTCAAATAAATTATCATAAAAATTCAACAAAAAAGATTATACACCATGATCAAATAGAATTCATCCCAGGACAGAAAGATGGTTCAATGTATGAAAATCAATGTGATACACTACATAAAGCAAAAAATAAAAATCATATGGTTATATTAATTGATGCAGAAAAAGAATTTGACAAGATACAACATCCATTTATGATCAAAACACCAATTACATCAGGATAATAGGAATAGAAGAAGGGGTAGAGCATTCTCCAGAGAGCATACCCAAACAAATAGTAAATGAGAACTTTCCAAACCTATGGAAAGATCTGGAACCCAAAGTTCAAGAAGAAAACAGGTCCCCTAGATACCTGGACCCTAACAGATATTCTCCAAGACACATGGTACTAAAGATGCCCAAAACTAAAGACAAAGAGACAATTCTCAAGGCAACCAGGGAAAAATAGAACTATAACCTTTAGAGGAAAACCCATCAGGTTGGCATCAGATTTCTCAGCAGAAACTCTGCAAGCCAGGAGGGAGTGGAATCCAATATTCAGAAATTTAAAAGAGAGAAACTTCCAGCCAAGAATAAATTATCCAGCAAAATTATCTTTCAGATATGAAGGTGGAATAAAGACCTCCTCAGACAAACAGAAGCTGAGGGAATTTGCCAGCACAAGGCCAGCACTCCAAGAAATACTGAAGGAGCTCTTCAACCTGAAACAAAACATCAGGAAAAATGGAACAAAGGTGGAGCAACAAGAAAGAAACAAAAATAAAACAAAAACAAACAAAGAAATAAGTAATGGCCACAGGAAATCCTCACATATTGATCATCACTCTAAATGTTAAGGGTCTGAACTCACCAATAAAAAGACAAAGAGTAGCAGACTGGATTAAAAAACAGAATCCATCCATACGTTGTCTCTAAGAAACATACCTCAGCCATAAGGACAAACACAGACTCAGAGTGAAAGTATGGGGAACAATACTTCAAGCAAATGGTAACCAGAGAAAAGCAGGAGTTGCCATACTGATAGCTAATGAAATAAACTTCAGGTTAAAAAAGATAGTAAAAGACAAGGATGGATATTACATAATGATAAAAGGTAAAATGCAACAACAAGAAGACTTGACACTAATTAATATATATGTTCCCAACCAGGATGCACCAAAATATACAAAGAAACTACTAACAGATTTAAAAGGAGAAACTGATAAATACACAATCATTGTGGGAGACTTGAACACGCCAAACAGAAAATAAATAAGGAAACATCAGCTCTAAATGACATATTACAGCAATTGGACATAATTAACATTTATAGGATACTTCATCCAGCAAAAAGAGACTATTCCTTCTTTTCTAGTGCACATGGAACATTCTCAAGGATAGACCACATGCTGGGACACAAAAGTAACCTCAGCAAATTAAAGAAGATCGAAATCATACCAAGTTCAGACCTCAGAGCTTTGAAATTGGAGATGAACTTAAAAGGAAAGCAGAAAAAAACACATATACATGGAGATTAAACAACAGCTTATTTAAAAAGGACTGGATAAAAAAAAACAAATAAAAGATGAGATTAAAAAATATATAGAAAGTAATGACAATGAAAATACAACGTATCAGAATTATTGGGACACAGCGAAAGCAGTAATAAGAGGGAAATTTATATCACTACAGGTCTATCTTAAGAAACAAGAAAAATCACAAGTAAACATCTTAGCATCCTGTCTTAAAGAAATAGAAAAAGAAGAGCAGACAAAACCCAAAGTCAGCAGAAGAAAAGAAATAATAAAAATTAAAGCAGAGGTAAACTAAATAGAGAACAGAAGGACAATAGAAAAAATTAATATTACGAAGAGCTGGTTCTTTGAGAAAGTCAACAAAATTGACAAACCCCTGGCTAGACTAATCAAAGGGCAAAAGGAAAAAACACAAATATCCAAAATTAGAAATGAAAGGGGAGAAATTACCAGTGATATCACAGAGATGCAAAGGATTATAAGAAAATATTATGAAGAACGTTATGCCACTAAATTTAACAACCTAGAAGAAATGGACAAGTTTCTAGAAACTTATAGCCTACCAAGACTGAACCAAAAAAAACTGTATAATCTAAATAGACCAATCAATAGCGAAGAGATTAAAACGACTATCCATAATCTCCCTAAAGGCAAAAGCCCTGGACCAGATGGTTTTACCAATGAGTTCTACCAAGCATTCAAAGAAGAATTAACACCTATCCTCCTCAGACTCTTCCAAAAAATTGAAGAGGAAGCAATACTTCCTAACTCATTCTCTGAGGCCAACATTACCCTAATACCAAAGCCTGGCAAAGACAACACAAAGAAAGAAAACTATAGACCAATATCTCTGATGAACACAGATGCAAAAATTCTAAACAAAATATTAGCAAACAGAATACAACAATGTATCAAAAAGATCATACATCAAGATCAAGTGGGATTCATCCCAGGAGCACAAGGATGGTTCGACACATGAAAATCAATCAATGTGATACACCACATAATCAAAATCAAAGATAAAGATCATATGATCATTTAAATTGATGCAGAAAAAGCTTTTGACAAGGTACAACATCCATTTATGATCAAAACACTAATAAAATAGGAATAGAAGGAAAGTATCTCAACATAATAAAGGCCATATATGACAAGCCCTCGGCTAACATCATACTGAATGGGAAAAAGCTGAAGCTTATTCCCCTAAAATCAGGAACAAGACAGGGATGCCCCCTGTCACCACTGCTATTTAATATAGTACTGGAAGTTCTAGCCACAGCAATCAGGCAAGAGAAAGGAATCAAAGGTATCCAAATTGGGAAAGAAGACATCAAAGTGTCACTATTTGCAGATGACAAGATCCTTTATATAAAAAATTCCAAAGATTCCACCAGGAAACTATTAGAAACAATAAATGAATACAGTAAAGTCACAGGATACAAAATCAATGTAAAAAAATCAACAGCATTCCTTTATACAAACAATGAATCCTCAGAAAAAGAAATGAGGGAGTCAATTCCCTTTGCTATCACAACAAAAAGAATGAAATACCTGGGAATTAACTTAACAAAGAATGTGACTGACTTATACACAGAAAACTATAAGACACATTTGAAAGAAATTGGAACAGACTTTAAGAGGTGGAAAAATATCCCCTGTTCATGGATAGGAAGACTTAACATTGTTAAAATGGCCATTCTGCCCAAAGCAATCTACAGATTTAATGCAATACCCATCAAAATCCCACAATCATACTTTCGTGAAATAGATAAAAGAATTAGTCAATTTATATGGAACCATAAAAGACCTCGAATTGCCAAAGCAATACTACATAAAAAGAATAAGGCTGGTGGCATTACATTCCCTGACTTCAATTTATATTACAAAGCAGCAATAGTCAAAATAGCTTGGTACTGGCAAAAGAACAGAAATAGAGACCAATGGAATAGAACTGAAAACCCAGAAATAAACCCACAAATTTATGGACAAATAATTTTCGATAAAGGAGCAAAAAACATACAATGGGGAAAAGACAGCCTCTTTAGTAGGTGGTGCTGGGAAAACTGGAAAAACATATGCAAAAGAATGAACCTGAGCTGTGAACTCTCTCCATATACAA
>PVJL010004876.1:0-26262 GCA_004026885.1 Lyroderma lyra
GGGGGGGGTGAGTTCTGTTGGGGAGGGCTCAGGGCTTGTTTGTAGCACAGGGTATTGTCAATTTGGTGGGAGAGCAAGGGGAAGCAGCCAGGCTTCATATTTCTGCCTAGCAATGGGGGCAGTGCAGTTCATTGTTACTGTTTGTCCCAAGGTTGCTCACCCTGGGTGCTGGCTCGGCTATAAAACAGGCTGTCCTTTTATGAGGAGCACTCATGGGTGGGACAGGTGTACTCTGTGGCATAAGCCCACTCTTCCATCAGGGGAGTGCTCATCTGTGCCTGGCATGTGCTGCAATACAAGACTGGCCCTCAGTCAGGAGTGCACCTGAGCCAGGGGGTGCGGTGTGTGTGTTCGGGGGGGGGGGTGAGATATTGGCACCACAAAGCAAGTTTGACCCTTTGTCAGGAGCACACAGGATCTGCAGCAGATGCACGCTGCAAAACAAGCTTATAGGGAGGGTCATGCACCATTGGCGCTGCTTTTCTTCCTCGCCTGAACCTGAGCCTGAGCCCGAGCCCGCGCCCGCATTTCACCCAGGATTGTGTTTTGTTCAGGTTGTTGACCCCCTTGGCTATCAGTACTTAGTCTCAAGGTTGTCAAGGGCCAATTTGTGCGACAGTTTTGCGCCTGTTAACTCTTAGCTTCTGTATACATTTGGATGGGTTTCTATTTTCGCCCTGGGCACTTTAGCATGCCTTTGTTCAGGCTTTATCACATCCAGGGCATGCTGCTCCAGCTGGAGCCTTAGAGCTTCTCAGCTTGGGCTTGGGCTTAATCTTTTCCCCCTCAAGGGGCTTCCACTGTCCACCTCTCTGCCCCTCCTGGGATGTGTTGTGCTTCATCCCATTCCCCCGCCCTTCCCCCCTGGCCCTTTTCTGCCAGCCTTCTCTCTGCACTGCTCCCTCCCCTTTTCTCCCATTCACCTTTCTTTCTTTCTTCTTTAGGTGTTTTCTTGCAGTTGGTGGATCTCTCAGCTAAGGCTGTGTCACTTGGGGATTCCCTTGTTGGATTTTGGCTGTTCAGTTTGTGAATTACTAGGAGAGGTTTCAGGGGCATCCTTTCATACCACCATCTTGATCCCCCACCTTAGATTTTTTATCTGAAATAATTTTTTCTTTTATTTCAAATCATTTCCTGATTTCTAGCACCTTATTTTTGAGTTTCTCTAATTCTGATTTACAATGTTCTTCACATTTTCAATCATTTTCTTGGATATAATTTTTATTTGTTTTGTTGGTGTGGCTTTTTTGTTGATAGTTAACATCAACATTCTATTCTTCATTCTCCCATTTCTTATGGCATGGGATTTCACCCCAGTCCTTTTCTGTTGATTTTATAATTGGATTTCCTAAGCTTTTAGAGCAAGGGATGGGTTGGGATAGTTTTTTTAGCTTTGCTACTCTATAATCCCTTCTTCTGTTGTTTTTTTTTTACAAAGTAAGAAAATATAGCCTCCTATTTTCTGAGATCTGGTTCTGTCTCATTAAACCACTTTTATCTGGACCCTTTCTTTCCTTTGCCTCAAGTGTTTCTGTGTTACTTACTTGGGATTCTTCTCCCAGAAGTTTCTTTTTTGTTCAGAGCTTTCTCCAGGAAGGGGAACTTTAGATGGTAGTTTTTGAGTCTAGCCTTATATATTACATAGTTGGTAAGTGCAAAAGATCCCTTCCATTTGCAGCTGTTCTCAAATAACCTTTCTGAACTGTAGTTCATGGTTTTGAGTTCTCCTGTCATCAAGTCCTTCAGTTGCCCTATTACTTCTTCCCTTCTATTTTCTTCTGCATACATGCAGAGAACATGTGAGTCTACAGTTGGTGATTTAAACAGACCCTGTTTGTATCTGAGAATTCATGAGGTTAACCTTGTCACCCAATTTTGAAAATTTTGTCCATGGGGTTCTGGTTTGGCTGTCCTGGTCTCTTGGAGGAATTCCAGGAGATTAAGGAAAATATTGAAAGGATTTTATTCACGACAATATGGGTTTGCATTTTAAAAAGAACACTCACGACATTGTGGAAAGTTGATTCAGTGCATAGAAGAAGACTCATTAGAGGAGGCTTATTGCAGTGATCCAGGTGAGATGATGGCAGTTTAGAATAGTGGCAGTGGAGCTAGAAGGTTTGAATCTTATTTTGGTGACTTGTTAGATGTCAGAGAATGACCGAGTAAGTGATGATCTCCCAGGTTTGATGCTGTGTAACTGTTTGCATGATTGTATTGTTTCCTAATATTGGGAGTACTTGTGAAAAAGTAGGTGCTGTTTTGGGGGAGGGGATTTTTTTGAGAGGGACCAGGTATGATGTTTGTAAGCACACTGAATTTGAGACCTTGTAACAACCTGTTCTCTACCCATCCCCACCCACAACACACACACACACACTCTCTCTCTTTAATCCTTCAGGGAGCTTTTTCCTGACCGTCTATCTGATCATGTCGCCTTCCAATATAGAACTTCATTTATTTTCCTATCTTAACACTTAACACATTACTATTACTGCTTATTATTACTTTCTTTTCTACTAAACCAGCTGTTGACAAACTTTTTCTTAAAAGTTCAGATAGTAAATATTTTAGACATTGGGAACCATGAGACAAAAAAAGATTATTATAGAGGTACTTAATATCATTTATAATGTAATCACTTAAAATGTAAAAACTGTTTCTGCTTGCCCCTACAAAAACCACCTTCCAGGTTTGGACTACAGGCTACAGTTTGCTGACCACTGTCTTAGACTATAAATTCTTTCCTTGTCTCCTAGTTGCAGACATATTTCCTGGTGCATTTTAGATGAATTTAATAAATTCTTATTAAATGAATGAATATTATGCTTACAGATTTGGAGCTCAGGTGAGAGAGCTGAACTAAATATAGTTATTTGGGAGTGGTCATCAAACAGTAATTGAAGACATGACAGTAGATAAGATCACTTGGGAAGAAGGTAAGTGATGAGAGGGCCTAAAATGAAACTTTTTACTGTGACTCAGAGAGCAGAATAAGTCAAGAGCAACTCACAGGTACTTGTATCATACATAGTAGTCAGTACCTGCTAACTGACCTAAGCCATTTGGCTGTTTACATTCATATGATTCTTTTGGAATAGAAGACCTTTATTACAGACATGTAAGCATAATAGGTTTTTTTCTTAAAATTTCACTACCAATGAGTTATAATAAAATAAGCCATGGATAAAATACTGCTATTTATATAAACATTAATTAGCAAGCAGACATGTAAAGCCATACAGCTTGTTCTCAGGTTAGCCCTTTTAGACCTTAGATCTTGCAATAAAACTTCAACCTTAAGCAAATACCACAAAGATATGAGTAGGATTAAGTGACAGAATCCTCTAAGAAGGGGTGGGACATACAATCAAAGGGGCCTAGACTCTATATTTCTCTGAAGATAGACTGCAGTGCTTGTCAGATTCTTATACTGTAAACATTTAAGAATCAAGGTACCTGTACAAAATTTCCTGTCAGTCACTGTATCTTGCACAATATTTATTTCATCAATAAAAAATTATTTTCAACACCCCTTATACTAATTAACAAACCAGTGTCTGAATTCAGATGTTGATATTGATATCAAAGCACTTACTAGTTGGGAGCTAACTCCTGCTATGGGTGCTTCAAATGTTAACTAACCTCCTCTGAAGTAGGGATTCCTAATTTAGGGTACTTTAGAAGGTACTTATCAATGCTGAAGTATTTTAATGTGAATTACAGTATAGCAGTAACTTGATCATATTTTGGAGGGGATGGCCTACCTGGATCTTTTTTTATGTACCATCTCGTAACAATTCATAAATAATTAAGTGTAGAGTGATTACAATGGAAATTTTTTTTTTCCTCAGTCCTAGTAACAATTAGAATAAATAATTCATGCAGTCAAATTTTAACAGTGGGTGAAGTTCATAAAGGCAGCTTACAGAGTTATCAGGTAACACTTCGTTAGTATTGGTATTTGAAAATTGCTCAACACATTTATTACCATTTTATATGATGTATTTATACAAAAAGCATTCTCTGTATTAATAGTATTGAGGTAAAAACACAGAAACATATTAAGTACAGAATTAGATTCACGGCTTTTTCTACTGTTGAACCCTGTTAGTGATAATAGTTGTATTGGTACATCATTCCATCACATTAAATGAATGCTACTAATTGAATTTTGTTCGGCAGTTTTATTTATATTTGATACATAAGTTTATGTCTAGATTAACATTTCAGTATATTTAACAAACTCTATAATTTGGTTTCCATGGGATCTTTTTGTCCTAAGAAAGGATTAATTTATCACTACAGTTTAAGAAAATTTGACAGAGATACAATAACAAAAGAATTATTAAATAAAATAACATACTGAATCTGAATGTATATTAAAATAATAAATACTATACTATACGCCATATAATCTTTATGTAGCCTTGATTCCAAAAATGTAAGAATTTTATCATATATGCAATAAAATAATTCATTATATCAGTACATCAGAGGGAGAGGGGATATGTAATCATTGCAATAATTCCTGATTAAGATATGCCTGACAGAGACTCAGTAAACTTAGAAGGATACTTCTTTACCTTTTGATACCTTTCCAAACTTATTTTCTTTTCATGTGTTTTAAGGCCATGACAATGAGTAGTTTTCCTTTTTAAAAACATGAATCATTTGAGATAGAATTCATTGGTTGTAAACATCAAAAAACCAGATCTGCTGACTTAAACAAAACCATAATTTATTGGGAATATACTGGGTAGTTCATAGCATGAGTAGGGTTACCAGAGACCTGGGAATAGAGCAAGTCCAGTATATAAGCATTATTCACTACCTGGTCCTGTGCTGCCTTTTTCTTTGTACTTTGCTCTTGGTTCAGAGTTATGGGGGAGAGAGTTTTATTCTCATAGTTCAAGTCCCATGCTGGGAGAGAGTGATAGTCTAATAGGCAGATATATCAAGACCGTACACAAGGGAGAGTATACAGTTCCCCAAAGAAACCTGTGTACAATAAAGAAAGGGGAGTGGATCCTAGGCAGTCAAGCCCCATCTCCTGCTCTCCACAGAATTAACCTACAGATATCTAGTAGAATAGACAGGAGTTTTGGCTTTTTACCTTCCTGTAGCTTATTATTTAAAGTCTAAAACTAATTAACCCTTAAGAGTAAGTTACTTGGAAAAATTTTAAATCTTAAATTTATATACTAGCTGTATTAATATTTAAATTCTTATGTAACTTTTGTTTTTCTTTTTAGACAATGCGAAGACACAGAAATGAAGTGACAGTTGAACTGCGAAAGGTAAGGGTGATTTGCACCTAATAAAAATTAGGAGATTTTTATAATGTTAAAATCCTGTGTCACTTGAATAATGAAAGTACTATGACAAATTAGTGCTCTTCCTGAAAACCACACAGCAAAAAATATATCATCAAGTAGTTTATAATAGCATGTATTTAAAATAGCTTCCATTTATCGAGGCACTAGGTACTGTATAAAGTACTTTACCACCACCATCGAATTCTCAACAACATCTGGTTGAAGTTAGATACTCTTTGATTTTTTTTCCTAATGTTCTCTTTCTATGGGCTGTGTGCTGGACATATTCCTCTGTTTTCCTCATGTAAAAGTTGTATGTACTTGCTAAAGATACTTTAGAAAAATAAAAGTAGATTAACCTTACTAACATCTTACCTATTAAATGCAACTATTGTTAAAATTTATTGTATTTTCTTCTGTTATTTTTGGAGGACTTTAGAATTACCTTCAGCAGATTGTGTTGTCATACATGTATATTTTACTTGAAGAAGATATTTTAATTGCCCATCAAGAAAATACACATAATTGATTCTTTCTATGTGCATGTCCATTTTTAAAAATAGAATTGAAACTTACTTCCAAACATTTTTTTTTTTGTCTTAGAGCGGATCCTTTTCTTGATCTAATTTACTCCTAAAACTCCTATATTAAATTACATTTTGAAACTTTTCAGTTTTAGAGAGAAAAAAGGTTTTGATTCTGAGAATACACACTATCTCAGTGAGTCACTATAATTAAATAGACTTGTGCATTTATTTATTTATTATAATAAGTATTCATTTACTCTCTACTTTATTCATGAATTTTTTGCCCAGCATTGATGTTATGCTCATTGGTATAGTATAGTTCCTGAAATTCATTCTCCTGTACCCATTTTTCCATCCCATTTTTAATGAAATTTGAAAAAATATTTGCTAATTCCAATGTTCTTTCAACTCCTTAACTTTTCCATGGAGACTTACAAATTAACAACAGTGATTTGGCAATTATATTTTCAAGTTTTTCATATCCTTTGGTCATTTAGACCAGAGATGTGAACTAAGCCTTAGCCTAATACAGTGAATAAGGTGAGCTCCTTGCCAATGTTAACCTGTTGGACTTGGCTTCCTTTTTTTTCTTCTTACTTTTTAATTAACATATACTTACAGAAATGTCATCAACATCTTTTTTTGGGGGGGAGGGGTATGTGGGTAGTTCCCTGGTTGGGAATCGAACCCAGGCCGCAGCGTTGCCAGCGCCAAAGCCTTAAGCCACTACACCACCAGGGAACTCCTCATCAACATCTTAAGTGTACAGCTTGGTGGATTTTCACAAAGTAAACACATCTGTATAACCAGCTCCTGAATAAAGAAAGAAAATATCACCTGTCTCTTAAGGCCCTTTCCCAGTTACTACTTTCCCCCACTATTGTTAGAGTGTCTGTCTATGATTCCAGCCTTGCTATTTCCACATCTCCATTGAGGAGAAAATCACAGCGTTATTAATGACATTGAGATTCTTGAAAATACTAGAAAATAGAGCCAGTTCCCAAACTTTCATAGATGAGCTTACCCATTTCTGTTACCATATTTTGCTGTGTGTAATGCACACTTTTTTGCCCAAATTTATGAGGGAAAAATAAGAATGCATGTTACACATGGGTGGTACTAATTCCATATCTCTATCAATGTTTTTAATTCTTTAATTTATGCTATGAGTTAAAAGTGTTAACTCTAGAAATCAATAATGATATCTATATGCAAAATAATACCTGGAATACGACAGTTGGTTCCTCTGTTATTTTTGTTTGTTTCTATTGTTAAGTTTACTGGGGTGATATTGGTTAGTAAAAATTACATAGGTTCCAGTTGTACAATTCTACAATACATCATCTATGTGTTCTGTTATGTATTTACCACCCATAGTCAATTCTCCTTCCATCACCATATGTTTGCCAAGGTTATAACATCTTACCGAGTTGTTTGTATAGAGCTGCCAACATAAGCACACGGTGGCAAGTTCACAAACTTAATGGTCAGATTTTGGGTACAATGACAGCTCTGATGCCATTCTAGAAAAAGAGTTCCAAAATTGCTTTGAAGGGTGGACTAGGCACTAGCATTAGTGCATAGCTTCCCAAGGGGAATACTTCAAAGGTGACCTTAGTGATACTCAGCGGTGAGGTATGTAGCACTTTTCCTAGGATAAGTTCATGAAATTAATTGTCCAACCTTGTACACATGCTACCTGCAAAAGACTCACTTCAGATTGAAAGACACACACAGACTGAAAGTAAAGGGATGGAAAAAGATATTTCTTGACAATGAAAATGGGAAAAAAAAGTTGTGATAGCAATACTTACACCAGGCAAAATAGATTTTGAAGCGAGGACTATAACAAGAGACAAAGAATGACCCACTAATTCCACTTCTGGGAATTTATCCTTAGAAACCCAAACACTACTCCAAAGGGACATATGCATCCATTTGTTTATTGTAGTATTATTTACAATAGCCAAGATATGAAGGTAGCCTGGGTGTCCCATCAATGGATGAATAGATAAAGCAGAAATGGTACATATTTGCAATGGAGTAATACTTGGCCATAAAAAAAGAAGAGTGAGATCTTGCCATCTGCAACAGCATGGATGGACCTAGTGTATATTTTGCTGAGTAGAATCAGACGAAGACAAATGCTCTATGGTATAGCCTATTGCTCTAACCTACAAACCTATATAGCGTGTTACTGTACAGAACAACTTGAGATTAGATCAAGCCCCAGAGAAAATGATACAACCACAGGACACCGTAAACATGAGATGAATTAGGCTGCTGCCTGTACTACAGGGCATACTGTTTTACAGCAAACTTTTTTAATAACTAGAAAGAGTACACTAAAATGATAGTACTAAGTATATATAGTAAATACATAAGCTGCTATCATTATCAAGTATTACGTACTGGATGTAATTGTATATTACTACACTTTTTTATGACCGGCAGTACAGTAAGTTTCTTTATACCAACATCACCATAAACATGTGAGCATTATGATACCTTGGCAATAGGAATTTTTCAGATCCATTATAATGTTATGGGAACACTTTCGTATATGTGGTCCGTTGTTGACTACAATTCAGCACATGACTATACTACAGTTTTGCAAAATGTTACCATTGAGAAAAACTGGGGAGAGTGTACAAGGGATTTCTGCATTACTTTTTACAACTGTATGCAGATTTACAATTATCTCAATAAAAATTTCAATTGAAAAAACTGGAATTACTAAATTATTATCCAAAAAAGCAGCCATTTGATATGATCAGTTAAGTGATCCTGCAGGAAAAATAAGTTGTCAGATTTTTACATGATTGATGAACCAGTAGTTCTTTCTTTGTCTGTTTTTATTTGTTTTTTTAAATTTTTAATCATACTATTCCACACTGAGCAGAGAGCCCAAAATACAAATGTAACATACAAAACTCATGGATGAATGTCCATGTAACCACCCAGTCATTTTGTAAATGTTACTCTTGAGGATAAGGACTATCTTGTGAGCATTTTTTTCTACCTCATTATAAGCATTTAGGTTACCCAGAGTTGAGCTACTTAAAAAAAAAAAGAAAAGGAAAAAAGACAAGCATTCGAATATATTTAAAAAACAGTTTTTGTAGCTGTAATCTGGGTTCAAATGCTGACTGATATTTCCTAGATGTATAATTTAATTTAGCAGATTTTTTATGTCATCATTTACTCATCTGTAAAATAAAAATTTTGAATATTACAGAAACTAAAACTAAAGATTTTTAGACATTGAGCGTATTGCTAGATAAAAACAAACTTAATTACTTATTTCAGGTTTGAAATGGGACTAATGAATAGTTATCCTTTTCTTAACATGAATAAGAAGTGACTGCTGAGCTATTCCACAGATTTAGGTATAGAATTGCAAGCCACCTTTTCAAGATGGAAAGAGGAATCTGGGAATTAAAAGGAATATTATGTAGAAATTAATAACAGAACTTACTAACTCAAATATTAGATTGAGTCATAAGAAATTGCCCATAATTAACTTTTTTTGACCTACCAAGTGGCAATTCCGTGTGGTTTAGAAAACAAGATCTGGGGAGATGTCATCAACATGGGGCATGTGAAGAGATTCTTGAAACCGCTCTTGGAAATTACAGCTTAAACAACTGTAATTTAACAAAGGAATACATAACCTTAGCTTAGATCCACTCATCATAAGGAAACAACTAAAGGTGGGGAAAAGGAGAAGCAGGAGGAGAAAGTGGGGCCATAGGATGCAGTCAAGAGCCCTGGAGAGAGGAGTTAGATAGGGCCAAGGAACACCGACCCAGAGCTCAGTTCCTGGGAGAGAGAGGTACTGAGAGAATGTCAGACAGGAAACGCAGGCTATGAGCTCAGAGGGGTCCCGGAGCAAAAGTAAGACCGCGATACAGTGGGCATGAAATATGGAACTCTGTGTGGTCTGGGGAGGGAAAAGAACTGAGGTAGTGGTACGCATGCCTTCTCTGGCCCTGTACATTCCTGACTGAGGGACCAGATTACAATATAGCTGAACCCAGCACCCAGAGCAGAGACCTCAGAGCAAACAGAAGACATAAGCCCTCACTGCCCACACTGCAGGCAGAAAACAAAGACACAGAACCTGGCCACCTCCTCTCGCCCTCCTAAAATTTGCCTCCCCCACCTCTGTTTGTTGTTTACGGGCAGTTTAATGAACTCAGAAAGGAAATCTGCTAACAAAAGGAACTTTTTTTTTTTAATTTTCTGGAGATGAGGAGATAGTTTATTGAGAGAAAGTGCACTCCAAAAAGGTAGGAGCAGACTTGAGCAAGGAAGAGAGTGGCTCAAGGGCCTGGAATGGCAAGGGCAAAGTACACTCCTAAGAGGTAGGAGTGGGGTCAAGCAGGAAAGTGGCTCAAGAGCCAAAAGGTACATTTTAACAAAGAGATTGAAATTTTAAAGAAGGACCAAATAGAAATTCTGGAGATGAAAAACTCAATAAAACACTTTACAAATGAAATAGCTACCTTAGAAAGCAGAGCCGACCAGATGGAGGAAAGAATTAGTGATATCGGATGTAGAAATATGGAAATAACAAAGATGGAAGAAGAAAGAGACTTAAGAGTTAAAAGAGAGAACTTGGCAAGGTAGCGACCAGAGAAGGGAACCCTGAAATCTCTCCTATCTAATAAAATTGAATGGCCAGGACCCCAACATGGGAAACCCTGAATGGCACAGTCTCAGCTAAGAGATCCACATATTGCAAGAAAACACTTGAAGTACAGAGAAAGGTGGTCAAGCAGGAGAGGAGGGAGGGAGCACAGCAGAGTGGAGACAGATGCGATCACAATCCGACCCGACCTGACCCAGGTCTGGCTGAAGGTACTAGGAAGGAGCCAGGTTACACTGGCAGAGGAGTAACATAATCCAGGCGGGGGGTCGGGAGATGCCAAGTGGTGAGAAGAGCAGAGTAAAGAGCAACTGAAATCAGGGTTTCCCTGGTGGTGTAATGGCTAGGCTCCAGCACTCTCAACACTGCAGCGTGGGTTCGATTCCCAGCCAGGGAACTACCAAAAGAAAACTGAAATCCTGTGAGACCATGGACGAATTGGACTGAGCAGCACAGCATTAGGGTCCCATCTAGAATGCTGCATCCTAGGTGACTCAGAGGCACAACAAGGCATCCGAACTGCCCTAGGTGCGAATAGGGTCCCCAGCTGCAGCATTGTACCACAATCAGGTCTGGAAGAGTTTGAAACTGAGAATGGCTGCCTTGGAAATGCTAAAACGCTGAAACATGGTTCTAGGTGAAACGCTAACTCAGGAGAAGGGAGAAAGGCTGAGCTGGTTGCAAGTATTCAGCCCCAGCCAACATGAGTGGAGCCCACTCTCAACTTGCCCTGCATCGGCCTCCCCATCCCCCCCACCCGCCCCCGGCTTCCCTGATGAATGAATGGAGTTGCTGCAGAGTCAACAACCAGAGGAGCTGCCACAGAAAGCAGAGCAGCTGCAGACCACACCACCCCCAAGCCCTGGCAGAGATGGGAGACACAGCCCAGCTGCTTCCTCTAGCTCTCTCCCAAACCTTCCCTCCAGTTCCACCTAGTGTATGCTCTACAGCCAGACACTATTAGCAATACCAACTGGGAAGAGAAAGAAGGAAAGATCTCTATATCTGCTACAGGAAAAGCCCTCATGCCCAGAAAAAGAAACACATAAACACAATGAGTACCTCAAAAAGAAAACAAAAAATATCCACAAAAGATCTTACAGATCTGGAAGTAAATGAGCTAAGTGACACAAAATACCAGGTTGCAGTTCTAAAAACTGTCAGAGAACTGAAACAATATTGGCAGAGCACCCTGACTGACATAAATGATACAACATATTAAAATTATTGGGCTGCAGTGAAAGAAATGTAAGAGAGAAATTTATATCATTACAGGCCTATCTTAAGAAACAAACAAAAAAAATCACAAGTTAACATCCCATCTTAAAGAAGTAGAAAAACAGAAATAACCCAAAGTCAGCAGAAGGAAAGAAATAATAAAAATTAGAGCAGAGGTAAATGAAATTGAGAATAGGACAATAGGAAAAATTAATGCAGCACAGAGCTGGCTCTTTGAAAACATCAATAAAATTGACAAACCCCTGGCTAGGCTAACAAAAGAACGAAAAGAAAAGATACAATAACCAAAATTAGAAATGAAAAGGAAGAGATTATAACTGATACCACAGAAATAAAGAGGATCATAAGACAATATTATGAACGGCTTTATACCATCAAATGTAACAACCTAGAAGAAATGGACAGATTTCTAGAAACCTATAGCCTACCTAGACTGAACCAAAAAGAACTGCATAATCTAAATAGACCAATCGGTAGTAAAGAAATAGAAACAATCATCAAAAACCTCCCCAGGGTAAAACCCCCAGACCAGACGTCTCGTCAATGAATTTACCAAGCATTCAAAGAAATATTAATGCCTATCCTCAAACTCTTCCAAAAAAGTGAAGATGAGGCAATACTTCCCAACTTATTCTACAAGGCCAGCATTACCCCAGTACCAAAGCCTGGTAAGGACAACTCAAAAACGGAAAACTATAGACCAGTATCTCTGATGAACACAGATACAGAAGTCTTTTTTTTTTTTTTTTTTTTTTTTGTATGTGAGTAATTCCCTGACTGGGAATCGAACCCAAGCCAGAGCGTTGACAGCGCCAGCACCGAAGCCTTAAGCCACTACACCACCAGGGAACTCCCAGATACAGAAATCTTAAAGAAAATTTAGCTAAATATCTTTTAGCTAAATAATATTAGCTAAAAGAATACAACAATGCATCAAAAAGTGATATACACCATTATCAAGTGGAATTCATGCCAGGAACACAAGGATGATTCAGCATATGCAAACCAATCAATGTGATACACCATATAAACAAAATAAGAGATAAAGGCCATATGATCATATCAGTTGATGCAGAAAAGGCATTTGACAAGATACAACATCCATTTATGATCAAAACACTGAATAAAATGGGTACAGAAGGAAAGTACCTGAATATATTAAAGGTCATATATGACAAACCCTCAACTAATATCATACTAAATGGGGAAAAGCCGAAGCTTATTCCTCTAGAGTCAGGAACAAGACAGGGTGCCCCCTGTCACCACTGCGATTCAGGATAGTACTGTAAGTTCTAGCTAGAGCAGTCAGGCAAGAGAAGGGAATAAAAGGTATCCCAATTGGGAGAGAAGAAGTCAAACTGTCACTATTTACAGATGACATGATCCTTTATATACAAAATTACAAAGAAATTACTCCACCAGAAAGCTATTAGAAACAATAAACAAATGCAGTAAAGTTGCAGGACACAGAATCAATGTACAAAAATCAACTGCATTTCTATATACAGACAACAAATCTTAAGAAAATGAAATGAGAAAATCAGTGCCTTTTGTGATCACAACTAACTAAAAGAATTAAATACCTGGGAATTAACTTTACAAAGTACGTGACTGACTTATACATGGATAACTATAAGATACTTTTGAAAGAAATTGAAGAGGATAAAAAGAAATGGAAAGATATTCCATGTTCATGGGTAGGAAGACTCAACAGTATTAAAATAGCCATACTTCCCAAAGCAATACACAGATTTAATGCAACTCACATCAAAATCTCACAAACATACTTTCACAAAATAGATTTTTAAAATTACCAGATTTCTATGGAACCACAAAGACCAGAATCATCAAAGCAATACTACATACAAAGAACAAGGTTAGAGGTATCGTGCTCCCCATTTTCAATTTATAGAATAAAGCGTCAGTAATCAAAACAGCTTGATATTGGCAGAAGAACAGATACACAGACCAATGGAATAAAATGGAAAGCCCAGAAATAAATTCACAAATATATGGACAAATAATTTTTGATAAAGGAACAAAAAATATACAATGGGGAAAAGAAAGCCTTTGCAGTAGATGGTGCTGGGAAAATTGGAAAATCATGTACAAAGCTATGAACTATCAGTGTATACTAAAATTAATTCAAAGTGGATTAAAACCCACCACATAAGACCCAAAACAATAAACTGTATAGAAGAAAACATTGGTACTAAACTTACAGTATTCAAGCTCAAGGAGGACTTCTGGAACCCGACCTCAAAGGCAAGAAAAGTAAAAGCATGAGAGTGTATCAAACTAAAAAGCTTGTGCACAGCAAAAGCAATATTTGCAAACAACACATCTGATGAAGATTAATATCTAAAATATATAAAGAATTAGTACTATTAAACAGCAAAAGTACAAACAACCCAATTAAAAAGTGGGCAGAGGACTGAAATAGACACTTTTCTCATGAAGACATACAAATAGCCAACAGACATATTTTAAAAATGCTTAACTTCAGTAGCTATTAGGAAAATGCAAATCAAAACCACAATGAGATACCATGTCACACCTGTCAGAATGCCTGTTAACAAGAGAAGGAAGAACAAGTGTTGGTGAGGTTGTGGAGGTTCCTCAGAAAATTGAGAATGGTGTTACCGTATGACCTGGGAATTCCCTTCTGGGTATCTACCCCCCCCCCCCAAATTTAAAAACCTTAGTATTCAAAGACTTATTACCCCAGTATTCATTGCATTGCTGTTCATGGTGACCTTCAATAGATGACTGGATAAAGTAACTGTGGTACATATGTACAATGGAATATTACTTAGCTGTAAGAAAAGATGAAGTACTGCCTTTTGCAAGAAAATGGATAGACCATGAGAACATCATTCCTAAATGAAATAAGCCAGATATAAAAAAACCAAGAACCATATGACTTCATTCATATGTGGAATATAAACTGAAAGCAACAAAGAAACAAAAACTCATGGACATAGTCAATTGTTTAGTGGTTACCTAAGTGCCGGGGGTGAGAGTATGGGAGAGGGGTAAGGGAGAGTCAAATATATGGTGATGGAAAAAGAACTGACACTGGGCAGTGAGTACATAATGCAACAAATACACTATGCACTTTAGAATAGTATACCTGTAACCTATGTCATTATTGTTTACTAATGTCATCCCTGCAAGTCTAACAATAAATAAATAAGGAAGGAAGGAAGGCTGGCTGGCTGGCTAAGGGAATAGAGTGCAGATTGGTATTAAGGAAGAACAAATAAATAACTATATGGCTTGAAAGAACAACATGTTTAACATGTTTTTGTGTTTGTTTTAATAAAATAATAATAGAAGAAAGTTTTAAATTAAATAAATAAAACACCAGGGGAAAAAAGGTTAAAACAAATGAAAAAACACTAGAAGAACATTCTGAGTTTATCGGAAAATTAACATAAGAATAATGGCTTTACTAGAAGGGGAAGAGAATGAGAAGGGTACAAAGTGTTTACTCAGTCAGTCAGTGAGAACTTCCCAAACCAATGGAAAGAAGTGGATCCTCAAAACCAAGAAGCAAACAGACCATTTCCAAGGCACATTACGTTGGTGCTGTCAAAGATCAGTGACAAAGAAAGAAATTTAAAGGCAGCCAGAGAGAAAAGTTAGTAACCTATAAAGCAAAGCCTTTTAGATTGTCAGCTTACTTCTGAACATAAATTTTACAAGCCAGGAAGGAGTGGAGTTAAATATTCAAACTATTGAAAGAGAGAAATTACCAGCCAAGAATAATTTATCCAGCTGAGGGAATTTTCTACCACAGGTCTGTATTACAGGAAATACTGAAGGAGGCTATATAACAAAAGCTAAAATAAATAGAAATAATTTGTGACAGCATAAACAGAAAAGGAGAGGAAATAAAAATCTGACTTGCATAGGGAAATAGTGTATTTAAGAAAAAGAACTGCTATTTATATGAAACTATCGTATTTTACATAAGCTTAATGGTGGCCACTCCAAAAAAAAATTAAAACTAAAATACATAACTTAAAAAAAGAGGAAACAGAAAAAATCATAGAATACCACCAAACTTAAATAACAGGTAGGAACAAAAAAGTAAAGAAACAATGGAGAAGACCAAGCTACCAGAAAACAAAAGGTAAAATGGCTATAGGAAGTCCTCATAATCAGTCATCACCCTAAATGTAAATGGACTCAACTCACCAATAAAAAGGTACAGAGTAGCAGATTGGAACAACAACCAAAGAAAACCCAACCATATGCTGTTCTTAATAGACACACCTTAGTTAGAAGAGCAAATGTAGACTCAGAGTGAAAGGGTAGAAAACAATATTCCAGGCAAATGGCATCCAAAGAAAAGTGGGTGTAGCCATACTTATATCTGATGAAACAGACTTCAGAATAAAAAAAGGTAACAGGAGACAAGATGGACATTTCATTATGATAAAGGGGACAATACAAGAAGAAGACATGACACATATTAATATATATGCCACTAATCAGAAAGCACCAAAATTTACAAATAACTGTTAACAGAACTAAAGGGAGAAACTGACAAAAACACAATTATAGTAGGGAACCTGAACACCCCATTGACAGTCATGAACAGATCATCTAAACAGAAAATCAGTAAGGACATATCAGCTTTAAATGATACAGCAAATGTACCTAATGGACAGTTACAAGACACTCTCCATCCTACAGTACAAGGCTGTACATTCATTTCTAGTGCAAATGAAATATTCTCAAGGATAGACCATATGCCAAGACACAAAACCAGCCTCAGCAAATTTAAGAACATTGAAATATACCAAGTGTATTCTATGACCACAAAGCTTTGAAGGTGGAAGTCAACTGCAGAAAGAAAGCAGGAAAAAGCATATACACGTGGAGATTAAACAACATGTTATTAAAATATGACTGGGTCAAAGAAGAAATAAGAGATCAAAAATACATAGAAACAAATGAGAATGAAAATATATCATATTAATATCAAAATTATTGGGGTGCAGTGAAAGCAATATTAAGAGGGAAATTTATATCATTATAGACCTATGTCAAGAAACAAGAAAAATCCCAAATAAACAACTATGAAAAGAAGAACAAATGAATCCCAAAGGCAACAGAAGGGAGGAAATAATATAAATTAAAGCAGAATTAATTGTAGAGAACAACAACAACAAAAAAAAAAAAAAAAGGAAAAATTAATGCAACAAAGAACTGGTTCTTCCAAATAACTAAATAAAAGTGACAAACAACTGGCTAGTCTCACCAAGGTAAAAAGAGAAAGGACACAGATAACCAAAATGAGAAAAGAAAGAGGAAATATTACAACTGATACTACAGAAATAAAAAGGATCATACGAGAATACTGTGTAAGACTATATGCCACTTAATTCAGTAACCTAGAAGAAATTAACAAGTTTCTGGGAACACATAGCCTACCTAAACTGAATCAAGAAGAACTGGATAATCTAAATAGACCAATCAACAGTAAGGAAATCAAAACAATCCTCCAAAACTTCCCCAAAGCAGAAGTCCAGGGCCAGGTGACTTCACTAGTGAATTCTACCAAACATTCAAAGAGGATTTAATATCTGTTCTCTTCAAACTCTTCCAAAATATTGAAGAAGAGACAATACTTCCCAACTCATCCTATGAGGTCAACATTACTCTGATACCAAAGCTTGGTAAAGATAACACTGAAAAGAAAACTATAGACCAATATCTCTAATGAACACAGATCCAAAAATTCTAAGCAAAATACTAGCAAATAGACTATAGCAATACATTGAAAAAGATTATACATCACAGTGAAATGGGAGTCATCCCAATGGCACATGGATGGTTCAACATATGAAAATTGATCAACATAATACACCATATAAACAAAATGAAAGAAAGACCATATTATATCAATTGATGCAGAAAAAGCATTGAACAAGATAAAACATCCATTTACGATAAAAAATAATTAGTAAAATGGGTATAGAACAAAGTGCCTCAACATAATAAAGGCCATATATGACAAACCCTCATACATGAAAAACTGAAACCTTTTCTTCTTAAATCAGGAACAAGACTAGGATGTCCCCTGTCACCACTGTTATTCAACATAATACTAGAATTTCAAGCCAGAGCAGTCAGTCAAGAGAAAGAAATAAAATGCTATTAGAAACAATAAATGAATACAGTAAAATTGCAGCATGCAAAATCAATGTACAAAAATCCATTGCATTTCTGTGGTAACAATGAAACTTCAGAAAAAGAAAAGAATACCTTTTGCAAATGCAACAGGTAGAATAAAATACCTGTTTCTAACAAAGGATGTGAAGGACTTATGCACTGAAAACTGTAAGACAATATTAAAAGAAATTGAAAAATATTTTGTGTTCATGGATTGGAAGACTCAACATAGTTAAAAATGGCCATATACCCAAAGCAATATACAGATTTAATGCCATTTTATCAAAATCCCAAAGGCATTATTTCAAGAAATATTTAAATATCAGATTTGTATGGAATTACAAAAGACCCCAAATTGCCAAAGCAATCCTGTGAAGAAAGAATAAGGCTGGAAGCATCACACTTTCTGACTTCAATTTATACTACAAAGTGACATTAATCAAAACAGCATGGTATTGGTAGAAAAGGAGACACACCAACCAATGAAATAGAATTGAAAAGCCAGAAATAAATCTACACATACATGGACAGAATTTTTGACAAAGGATCCAGAAACATAATGGAAAAAAGAAAACTTCTTCAATAAATGATTCTGGGAAAATTGTAAAGCCACGTGCAAAAGAACGATGAATCTGGACTGTGATCTGTCACCATATACCAAAATTAATACAAAATATATCAAAGACCTCCACATAAGACCTGAAACAATAAATTACATAAAAGAAAACATTGGTACTAAACTGTGGACCTTGGGCTCAGGGAGGAATTTATGAATTTGACCTCAAAGGCCAAGTATGCACAAGCAAAAATAGATGAATGGAACTATATCAAGCTAAATGAAATAAACCATCAATAAAATAAAGAGACAACCAACTGAATGGGAGATGATGTTTGCAAACATCACCTCTGATAAGGGGCTGATATCCAAGATATGTAAAGAACTTGTACAGAACAACAACAACAAAAACAAACACTCCAATTAAAAAATGGGCAGAAGACCTAAACAGACACTTCTCTCAAGAAGATACACAAATGGCCAACAGATATGTGAAAAATCAGTCTTCACTGGCTATTAGGGAAATGCAAATCAAAACCACAATGAGATATCATCTCTTGGAGAGGCTGTGAAGAAATGGAACCCTCATACACTGCTGGTGGGAATGTAAATTGTTATAGCCACTATGGAAAACAGTATGGAGCTTCCTCAAAAAATTAAGAATAGAATTATCATGTGGCCCAGCAATCCCTCCTATGGGTATCTAAAAAAATCTGAAAACTTTTATCCACAAAGGTGCATATACCCTGATGTTCATTACAGCATTGTTCATAGTTGCCAGGACATAGCAACAACCAAAGTGGCCTTTGATGGTTGGGTGAAGAAAATATACATATACACAATGGAGTATTACTCAGTCATAAGGAAGGATGAATCTTTGCAGCAACATGGATGGGTCTTGAAATCATCATGCTAAGTGAAGTAAGTCAGAAAAAATCAAGAACCTTGTGACTTCACTCATATGTGGGGTATAAAACTGAAAGCAACAAAGGAAAAAGACAGAAATTCTTGAACACAAACAATAGTTAAGTGGTTACCTGAGGGTAAGGGGATAGGAGGTGGTAGAGGAAGCAGGGAGGTCAAATATATGATAATGGAAGGAGAACTGACTGTGTGTGGTGAGCACACAGTACATCAATAGATGATGTATTATAGAATTGTACACCTAAAACTTATATAATTTTACTAACCAATGTCACCCCAGTACATTTAAAAGAAAAAAGAAATACCGTCCTCCTCTCTAATGGCCTCAGTGGAATAGAGGTGGAGGAGACATTAGAAGTCCTATGAAAGGTGTCCTAACTGCCAAGAAAACTCTTTTTCTGTGATATGCCTGGATTTTTAATCTCAAAATATTATCTTCATTTATGTTTGGACTGTTGTAGCCTTGGCCCATGACTCAATTCAACACTTACTATACAAATCTTAACTCTTAACTTTTAACTTGTATGCATGCCTACTAATATATGCCCAAGTATACAAAGGCTGTTTGGAAAGTATCCAGCCATGTAATATAAAAAATAGAAGCATTTATGGCTGGATTTTTTCCAGATAGCCCTCATATAAAGCAAAAATTACAGATACTCCTATAACTAAAACAAAATTACAAAGAAATTGGTCAAAGATTTTATTGTCATTAATAAATAAGCACACCCTTGGGTTCGATTCCCGGCCAGGGATCTTACCTACATTAAGTAAAATAAATAGATGATAGATAGATAGATAGATAGATAGATAGATAGATAAGCAAGCAAGCACATCAATTAATAAGAGATAGAAAAGTTAAAAGGTAAATAGTTTAATTATACATATTTCACTGTATGCATATTGATGGACTCTTCCTTAATAGTCTCTGCCACAGTTATCTTGACAAATACTTCTTATTATCTCAATATAAGATGTTTTGTACGTGCTATCAAAAAATCTTCTTAGAGCTTAAATTTTAGTGTGTTGTAAGGCAGTATTTTCTGTTGTTTTTTTTGTTCCATCTGTTCATTTTTATCTTGAGTAATTTAATGATTTGGGTTTCTACTTAGAATTTGTCATCTTTAACAAACTGCCATAAAGCAGTTTGGCTAATTTGCTTAATAAAAATGTGTTTCACAATGGGAAAAAAAGAACACAGAAGACCTAAAAAGGATTAAATACATACGTGGATCATATATTAATAATGAATTTTTAAAGTAATTTAAGAACTGGAGCGAGTGCACGCGTGCACGTGTTTGTGTGTGTGTGTGTGTGTGTGTGTGTGTGTGTGTGTGTAAAGTGATTGTTGAAACTAGGCTAGTTACCATATTCTCTGAGCTCCCTTCCTACTTGACAAAAGAACTGGATACCTTTTATAGATGCTGAATTTTTTGTAGTACAGTCTCTAGGAAAGTGAAAATCTCTAGACTGTCAAGTAAAGGAACAGTTTTAAGTTACTGGTTTTCATGAATCCTCCTTTAATAATGAATCAAATCACTGGAAACCTGTCTACAGACTATTATCTTTCCTTGGTTTGTGCATGTTTTTGGTAAAGTATGATTTTCATGCCCTAGGATATTTTGACCTGTGTTAAAATGTGTTTAATTCAAATGCGGGGATTGTTGCTTAATTTTTGATATAAAACAATTTACTGAGAAACTCCTAACTCTAAACTTGGGTATGCCTATCAACATGCCCAAGTTTGTGAATGTGTATGTGTGTATAGCAAAGTATATACAAAGCAGAAGTTACAAGTATACATAAAACAAAGTTACAAAGAGAAATTTGTTAAAGATCTTATTGTCAGTAACAAATAAGCACACCAATTAATAAGAGATAGAAAAATTAAGTTAAATAGTTCAGATACCACAGAACTATTAGGTCTTGAGTAGTTCACAACTTACAAGCATTACATCACACTGCATTCCTTTTGATCACGTAATTTTGTCTAAGAATGAGATACATTTTTTCCTTCAAATTTTTTGTACCCCCACCCCCCCAAAATGATAACATTGTTTGGGCCTTACTACTTGAGCAGAAACTGTTAGATATTCCTTTGACCTACATTGTGGACTGAGAAAGTTTGGGAAACTTTGAAATCAGTGAATAAGATAATTACAAAAACCTCATAATTATTATTTTTTTTAAATTCATTTTTATTGTTAGACTTATTGGGGTGACATCTGTTAGCAAGGATTACATAGGTTTCAGGCATACAGTTCTACAATGCATTGTCAACTTGATGTATAATAAGTTCACCTCCTAATGTGACTTCTCTTTCCATCACCATATATTAAGCTTCCCCCCTCCTCTCCCACCCCCTCCCATTTCTCCCCTCCCTATCCTACTCGTCCCCAAATAAACATTAAACTATTGATTGTGTCCATGGGTTATTTGTTTCTTCATTTCTTTTTTCTTTGTTTTCAGTTTTATATTCCGCATATGAGTGAAGTTATACAGTTCTTTGTTTTTTCTGTCTGGCTTATTTCACTAAGCATGATGATCTCCAGGTCCATCCATTTTGTTGCAAATGGCAATATTTCATCTATTCTTATAGCTGAATAATATTCCATTGTGTATATGTACCACAGCTTCTTTATCCAGTCATCTGTTGCAGAAAACCTCGTAATTATAAAGCACTTCTAAATAACTTGGGCATCACAGAAATCCTAATGGAAATTAGGTATACCTAGAAATAGAAAATAGGAAAAATAGTACATGTCAGAACCTGTGGAATACAGTTATAGTGGTACTTCACAAGAGAAATTTATAGCAAGTAGAGAGATAGAACAGATAATAATAGGAATTTAAAGGGCATATTAATTTATATGTAGCGTAACTTTTAAAATGTTCGTATATCACTTAGTTTTTGCTGCATAATAAACTGTTCCAAAACTAAATGCTTTTAAAACAATAGCCATTTTATTCAGCTAATAACAGGTTGTCATTACAGTTGAAATTCCATAAAATGCAGAAATATATTTGCTAGTAGAGAATTCTTATTTGTAAAAGCCAGATATCAAGAGTTGAAATCTGAGATTATAGCAAGTAGGTAGAATTTATGCAATGAATTCCCATTCCCCAGAGTCCCAGCAAGCATACAAACTATAACATGGTACACTGAACTCAATAAGTAAATGAAAGCTAGCATACTAGTTGAAATATACTTGCTAGATTTTTATAATTATAATGCATCCTCAAATTTAAATCTTCACTAAAGATTGGTCAAAACAGATGGTGCCTAATTGTGTGTGTGTGTGTAAACAGTTAATTTTGTTACAAATCCAGAATGTCCTGTTGGCCTGTCCAATGATTTGCAAAATGCACATTTAATTCATATCGTCCTTAATGTAGAGATTGTGTTTCAAAATTGCCTGGTAAAGTTGCAATAATTTAATGGATTTTTCATTAACAGTACACTTCATGACTTAGCTATTTATTGGTTGCCTTTCAGAACAAAAGAGATGAACACTTACTGAAAAAAAGGAATGTTCCCCAAGAAGAAAGTTTAGAAGATTCAGACGTTGATGCTGATTTTAAAGCAGTAAGTTACGTTGGTCTTATAAAGTGTTTTTAAAATACTTTTTGTAATAAATAGAAAAGTTCATTTTTAATCTAAAATGAATTGTACAATGATATGTTAACTCGTAACTTTAGTAAATAAACTAATGTAATTTTGCTAACAAACTCTTTCCTGAAATTTTTTTTTTCTTTTTAAGCAAAATGTAACACTAGAAGCTATATTGCAGGTATGTTATTAATTTAATATTCTCATTTTGAAATATTTTGAAATTTATTTTTTAAAAATATTACTGAAATTTAACATTTGGTATTGCAGAATGCCACAAGTGATAACCCAGTGGTCCAGTTGAGTGCTGTCCAGGCAGCAAGGTAAATACTAATTTGTCAGCAAAATTATGTCACACCTACCGTGTCTCAGCTGATGGTCTAGAAGTAGTACATTGTTACTTCTATTCATAGTTTGAAAATTATAACAACCTCTTATATTTTGTTTTCTAGAAAATTGTTATCTAGTGACAGAAATCCACCAATTGATGATCTAATAAAATCTGGGATTTTACCAATTCTAGTCAAATGTCTAGAAAGGGATGATAAGTAAGTATGGATTTGATTCCCTTTTTACTTTTATAGTTAATTGAAATTTGGGTTGTAATTTTAACCCATGGATTCTGTTTGGTTTTGCATTTTTTGTGTTTTGTATTTGTTAGGCATTTTTATTTAATTTTCTTATTCTGTGATCATAGTCAACAAACCTAAAGTTCTTCTCTTCTTAGTTTATGATGAGTGTGTATATTTTCTAAGAAAATTTTAGCTTCTGTTTATTTCCTATTCTCACTTACCTCAAATATTTAGAGTATTTTTTAATATTTTAAAACAACCAAAATTGTGTTTGAGTCCCTCTTTGCTTTGTCAATACATAGATTAGTCTCATGACTGAGTCAACTTGAATGGTTTCCAGATCTGGGTAGCTTTCTTATCATTGGCATATTTCAGCTGATCCACTGATCTTCTGTAAAGTCTTTAACAGAACTTCAACCATAATTAGTTATCCAGCATCATGCTTTTATTTGTGGTAAATTAAAAGTAAGAGGGCAAGTTATACTTTTTCATAGCAGAAAGGGAAAAAATATCACTTGGTATCTTTTGAGGTACTGGCCCCATTTTTGCTCGTGTTTATAAGACATATCCTGGTATGCTATTAATCTGAATTCACTGGGGAGAATGTAAGTTTGAACTCCATAAAACTAGAACAAATTCTGGTTTTGCATTTTAGAAAATTTAGACTAAAATTTGAGATATTTTGCAAAATGTTGTCTAAGGAATTTTCACTTGACTAGATAAAAACAATGGTATATAAATGTTGCCACTGAAAGTTTTCCAGTGTGTCCCACAACCACCCCTCTAAAAACCCTTAATGCTTTTTTAATACTGTAGTGTATTTTTCTATAACAAGATTTATTTAAATAAAAATGAGTTTTATTTCAGCTGTTTAAAAAAAAAGTCTATTTTACCTCTATCTTTAGGGCCCCTCTTTTGGTCTTGATCTGCTTCTCTTCTTCATTTCCTTTCCCTTTACTTTCCAGCTTTTAGCGTAGACTCTCTTGTGAGGGTTTGTCTGTGAAACATAACATATATACAGAAAAGAATGGTAAAAAATATACTGACCTGTGTAACTACTACCCAAAGCAAAAATAGAAATTTTCAGTAGTCTCTGTTTGACTTTATGGATTTGTCATGGAAATTATGTATAAAAGACTTAGGCTTTGGAGCCAGAGACCTTGGTTTAAATCCAGGGTTTGCTGTTGAGCAAACGAGTGGTTTTTGATACTCAGATACCCTCATCTGTAAAAATTAGGTGGTGGGAGCAGTCCCTGGCACTGTGGAGGAAGTGGGGCTAAGGGGCAAATTTGGCATGTGGTCTCTATTATCCAGACTGTCCCCACCTTATTGAAGGTTTCTTTTAAGATCACACTAATGTCAGACCTGTGGTTGCCATACAGAGTGCTCAATATTTCAAAAATACACCTTGCACAGCAGTCTTAAAATTTGTGGCAGGATGATTTAAAGTTTCTGCAGCAGCAAGTGCATTTATTACCAGTGATTGAATAGGAATAAACCCTGCACAAACTGCCGGATATGTTTTTTTAAAGCGCAGTGATCCCCAAATTTTTTGACACCAGGGACTGGTTTCATAGATGAGTTTTTCCACAGACTAGGGATAGGGGCGATGGTTCTAGGATGACTCAAGCGCATTGCATTTATTGTGCATTTCATTTCTATTACTGTTATTACATTGTAATATACAGAGGGTATATTACACATTTTGTTTGACTGTCCTGCCTGTCACATGGTGCTACTAGCTAGCATTCATCTGATAAACACTCTTTTGAGCCAACATCATACTACACATTGTTACTGTAATTCAATTCAACTTCAAAAAGTCACACATAGATAACATCTCTTAAATGTGTATACATTTTTGGCACCCCAATATAATGAAATAATCGTAGAATTCACTTGCCACTATAAAACCTACCACCAGATGCAGCTTAATTGTCACTTGCCATTCACTGAGAGGGTTTTGATATGAGTCTGCAAGCATTGATTTATTATGATCTTTGTGCAGTCAGACTTCTCTTCTAATGTTAATCTGTATTTGCAGCTGCTCTTCAACTCTAACATCACCCTCAGCTCTGCCTCTGATCATCAGGCATTAGATTCTTAAAAGGAACGCACAACTTAGATCCCTCGCATGCACAGTTCACAGTGGGGTGTGCGCTCCTATGAGAATCTAATGCTTCCACTGATCTAACAGGAGGCAGAGCCCAGGGGGTAAAGCCAGTGACGGGGAGTGGCTGTAAATACAGGTGAAGCTTCACTTGCTCACCTGCCATTCACCATCTGCTGTCTGGCACAGTTCCTAACAGGCTACAAACTGGTACCGGTCCATGGCCAAGGGGTTGGGGACCCCTGTTCTAAAGCATGGTTCAGAACTGCCAATTATTCCTAGAGGTCATGTTGAAAGTTGTTAATATCTGCTAATCAGAAGATAAGATTACCTTTCAGAATAAATACTGGAATTGTTGTAAAACTGAAATTAGGCATTTAAAATACAATGAAAACACCAATGGCTGATGAAATAATGAAAGGTGATTGTCACTTCTTGTTATTCCCACTCTTTTTGTGAAGAGGAAATGCTTATAGTACTAAGGGTACCACCTCCACAGATCTTAGTCTTTTTTTGCTATCTCATAGCACACACAGCTAGTTCATTGGGAGTAAATAATTTGTCCAACT
>PVJL010004876.1:26362-103236 GCA_004026885.1 Lyroderma lyra
TTTTTTTTTTTTTTTTTTTTTTTTTTTTTTTTTTTTTTTTTTTTTTTTTTTTTTTTTTTTTTTTTTTTTTTTTTTTTTTTTTTTTTTTTTTTTTTTTTTTTTTTTTTTTTTTTTTTTTTTTTTTTTGCTTTTTGGTATGTGGGTAGCTCCCCCAACCGGGAAACAAACCCAGGCCGCAGCGCTGACAGCACCAGCACCGAAGCCTTAAGCCACTACACCATCAGGGAACTCCCTGTCTCATCATCTTTGATCTTACTGTTATTTTACTTCTCTGCCTCTGATAACCCTCTTAGTCCGTGCTTTTTGCCAAAATTCATCTACTACTCCATTTTCTCATCTGTTCCATCTCTTTAACCTCACTATTTGCTGTTATCTCTGACATTTATTCTCCTTAAACCTTTTCATTCTTGGATCTCTCTAACCTTTTGATGCTAATAGCCTCACTCTTTTCTTCAGTATTTATAGAGTATTTTTCTACATCCCTTATCTTTGGTTTACCTTAGTTTTTGCTCACTGCCACCTCCTCCCACCTTGGTATTCTCTTTAAAGGACTTTATATATTCTTTCAACTATTTATCTGAACTTCATGTAGACAATTCCCATTTAACAGGCCTCTCCTACATCAGCTTTTGACCTTTTTTTAATCCATTCTCCATACCATGGCCTGCAACATAATTTTCTTCATTCCCCTTTTCAGTAGCACTCTATATTTAGTATGTATGTAGAATAAATTTCAAGTTCTGGAGCCTAGGGATTTGAGTCATCTCCACTCCCACCCCCACTCCACTAGCACACACTTTTAGATGACCATTCCTTTCGGTTTCATCCCGTTATGTTTTTGCTTACAGTCCCTTTCAGTTTTATCCCCTATTATGTTTTTGCATACCTTCTTGGCTTCAGCTCTGTTGACACATCATGAGCATCCACCCATGATGCTTTGATTTGTATTTCCAGCTATCAGTGCCTTCTTTTCTTTATCCATTTTTGAAAAGCTAGTTCAATTTTTACTTTTTTTGTGAGGTCTTCCATTAACTATTCCGAATTATAATGACCTTGTCCTTCCAGCAAAATTATGCAACCTTATACTATCTCCAGTATGTAAAATAGATTGTATAGTGGAGTCAGATGGGGTCCCAACTTTTTAAGACTAGTCTAGAGGCTGTGGCACTGATTCAGGTGAGATGATGAGGGCTTCAGCTAGCATAGTGATATTAGCAGTGATGCTATAAATATAAGAATTATTATTGATACATGTAAAACGAGAAAAGAGTCAAGGAAAATAATGACTGGCTAAATGTTGCAACTACCAGTGGATATAAAGAAGTAAGTTTATATTGACTGACTTTAGGAGCCAGTGAGACAATCAGCGGGAGATACCCAACAGGCATTGGAAGTGACAAGGTGTAATTCAAGGACAAGGTAAAGGATAACCATATAGATTCTCAGGTCATAAATTTAAGTGGAAGTTGTATGCCTAAAGATTTTTTATTGTTTTTTTACAGTCCTTCATTACAGTTTGAAGCTGCTTGGGCATTAACTAATATAGCCTCAGGAACTTCTGCACAGACTCAAGCTGTTGTACAGTCTAGTAAGTAAAATAGCTTCCTTACTCACTGGACTTTTTTTTTAATAAAGGGAAGGAAGTAGAATTTTATCATAAAGAATAAATTTTACCTTGTAATATTTTTAAACTGGTGAATTTTATCAATTACTTTTGATGTTTGATGTCTTTTCCATAGATACCATTAATTTGTCATCAAATAATTTTAATTGTGAATAGAGTTTTATCTTTTTTGAATAGAGACCATCTCCTAATAATAGGTTTTAAAATTCCTGTTTCTAATACCTCCAAGGTGCTGAGTAGCTTATGCCTTTTAGATTGTAACATATACAAGGGCTGTCTGGGAAAAATCCAGCCATAAGTTCCTCTGTTTTTCATATTACATGGGTGGATACTTTCTGAACAGCTCTCATTTACTTGTGTTTTTAAAATTATTCCTACCTTAATGTGGAATAGTTATTATTAGTGTGTGGACCAAACTGACAAAAGGTCTTTACAACCAGATGTTACCAAGTACTGTTTTTTGTTTTTTGTTTTTCCAAGTACTGTTAAAATGTGGGACACTAACCTGACTTTAGGTGGTACTCAAGATGATTTTAAGTAATATGTGATATAGCAGTAATTACATTGAATCACGTAGTAAGAATTCATTTCTCTTTCAGTTTTCTTTTTATATATTTTAGTAATGTCAAGGAGACAGCTTCCAGTTAAATATTAGTTGTAACAGAAAGGGAATAGATTTTAGAGTAGGGCTTTCAATAGAGACTAGTACATATAAGTTAATAACAATGTTTTCTTTTTACTTTTAATATTTTGGTTATCTTCTGTGATGCCACTGATCTTCTATTTACAGAGGTGAAAAATAAAACCAGTTAAATTACAAATGTGAGTCAATTGAAACCCTCATACATTGCTGGCAGGAATATAAAATTGGTGCAGCCCCTTTGGAAAAACAATTTATCAAAAAATTAAATGTAGGGTTAACTGTATGACTTAGCAGTTCCAGTACTAGATAGACCCAAAAGATTGGAAACATGTTCACACAAAGGCTTGCACACAAATGTTTGCAACAGCATTACTCATAATAACCCCAAATGGAAATAACCCCATAAGCCATTAGACCAGTGGAAATAAAATGTGGTACACAATTAAATACTACTCAGCAATAAAGAAGAATGAAATATGGATACATGCTATATAACATGGATGAACCTTAAAAACCTTATACTAAGTGAAAGAAGTCAAACGCACAAAAAAACACATATTATACAATTTTATCTGTATGAAGTGTCCAGAATAGGAAAATCTATAGAGACAGAAAGCGGATTAAATGGTTGCCTAGGATTTGGGGAGTGGGCAGTTGGACTGCTGTGGCTATCAGATTTGCGGGGTGAGGGAGTGCTGGGTGACGAAAATGTAAAATTAGATTGTGGTGATGGCTACATAACTGTATAAATACTAAAAACCACCAGAGGTAATATACAACTGACTGAAATCTAAGAAAAAGTGATCTGGCTTATGCTTAATTTTCTACCTGGAATGAATATAATATCAGTGTTTTAGAATTTGGATTATATAAGTTATGTAAAGAATCAGGATTGTAATGATAAATTATTTTAAAATATAAGGTAGGCCTGATATATAACAATAATCAGTTCTTTAGTTAACCCCATATCAGCAGTTGGGATCTCATTGACTACAATATTATATTCCAAAGGTGTGAGTTTGGGGTAGGAACTCCTTTTTGGTTTTTTAAATGTTCTCTTTCAGTTAATGATATAGCAACTTCTGTATACTCTTAATAGGTGTGTTATTCAAATATTACTAGGAGAAAATACTAAAATTGATGTTTTTAGGGTAAAAGTATTTACCCCATTTGTTGATTCACTGAACTACATGATTGGGCAACTGTAGTGTGCCAGGTTCTGTGTATTTTATCAGCTTATTTAGGCTTGAATCTATAAACTTCAACATCTTGCTGTTTGAATACCAGCTTTCCTTTATTACAGATGCCGTACCTCTTTTTCTGAGACTTCTCCATTCACCACATCAGAATGTTTGTGAACAAGCAGTATGGGCTTTAGGAAACATTATAGGTAAGTGGCATTTAGGTTTCAAAAGACTCCAATTAAGAATCTTAATTAACTTTTTTCCTACATTGGCATAGCCATTACACACTATGTTTCCTCTGATTTTAATGTGGGTTGACTATCTTGTTGTCTCATAAGTGCTAACTTAAAATGGTATCTCTTTGAAACGGATATGCAATTTGCAATCAGGATTGATAGGTTAAATTTGTGTCCTCCCAAATCAAAGTCTGGAGAAACAGCAACACTTTATGCCCTTGACTAATGGTGAGGAAACATAGAACATCAGTGTCCCAACATGAGCCATTGCATACATTTCAGACTTTCTCATCCTGAATGTAATTTTTTTTTTAAATACAATTTTCATTTCTGTAGGTGATGGTCCTCAATGTAGAGATTATGTCATATCACTGGGAGTTGTCAAACCTCTTCTGTCCTTCATCAATCCCTCCATTCCCATCACCTTCCTTCGGAACGTCACATGGGTCATTGTCAATCTCTGCAGGAATAAGGACCCCCCACCGCCTATGGAGACAGTTCAGGAGGTAAATGAAGAATTGCAAAGACTAGATGGTATATTTTCCCTATGTTTATGCTTTACATTTTCATGCACAGGGAATGTAATAATGCATATACTGATTTCATTGCAGGTATGAGATTTTTAAAGTGACATCATTTAATTTTTGACTCCTGGGGGGAAGTATCTTATGGGACCTGAAAGAATGTCAGTTTATCCTAATTCTTATTTTTAATGACTATTTTCATTAAAAAAGTATCTCAAAGTTTTATTACTATTATACATTGCATTGTTGGATTAACATTAAAAAAATAAGAAATTGCCACCAATAAAGCTAGTGTACTTATATGCAAATATTCTTGAATGAATTTCCATTAAATCCATTGAAATTTCTCTTGATTTCTGACAAAATTAATATTCTCAAATGTGTGATGTGTTAAATCTACAATTAAAACAAAGTGAAAACTTCTATTTACATCTGGTTTATAAATGGATCTATTTTAAATTTTTAAAAATCCTACATGACCTTTAATCACTTGACTAGAGAAATGTTGACTATGAATCTTTATAATGAATATCTTTTGCTTGCTTCTGCTACCTTTTGCTGTTAGGCAAAGTGTATTTAATATGTTTTTCTCACCCTCATCTTCCTCCAACCCAAATTTTAAAAAACTGTCTTGTGAGGCCTGAATTCAGCAAATAAACTCAATGCTTTATACTGGGTATAATTTTCTTGACTAAATCTGAGCTCAAAAACTTATTTGACTCAAGTAACTTATTAAATAAAATTTTATTTTTACTTTAAGTGGAGAAGTGAGATGATGATGGCAGTTTTAAGAGTAGCTGTCAGAAGTATTTGGATATTTTGATAGGGCATCTGAAATGTTTTTGGTTTTTCAGATTGAATTAACCAGACTTTCATTTTCCTAATAGAGAGTCAAACAAATTTAATATTGTCTTTCTTGCCCTGAAAATAGTATTTACTGCTTTTTGTATCATAGTTACTCATTTTTACAAAGACATATTCATCAACTATAGTGTTACTTACTGTTTATCTTCTTTCCTCAGATTTTACCAGCATTATGTGTCCTCATATACCATACGGACATAAATGTAAGTAAAGCAGAAGCCTAGGTTTGGGATTTTGCTCTTGATGGAACTAGAAGGGTTATTTATTCTTTAGGCTTTTAACAAGTGTCAGCATATATCTTCACAAACTTGTCAGATTTCCACATGCATAGCAGTTTTCAGAAATAGGATTAAGGTTAAATTAATAGCTTAAATCATCCAAACAGCAAAATGCTAACTTTAGAGAAAAATATCACATATGTAATTTATTTATTGACTTGTATCATATTTGGTAGTGTTTTTAAGTATTAATATTTATGAAGTGGTAAAAACTTTATAAAACATCTTCATAGTTTTTAAAATCTTACTTGACTATTATAAAGATAGGCTAAGTATCATTGTCTCTATTTTACAAAATAATAAACTGAGCCTCAGGGAAAGGTTAAGTGACTTACTCAAAGTTGCAGAGCTTGTAAGGATCGGAGTCTATATTCAGAAGAGATCTTCTGTTGACAGATTTTGTGTATGTTCCATGAAACCACATTGACTCTCAGGCTGTCATTTTTTTGAGGTATAGTACTGAAGATTATCAAGTATAGTTTCAATGCAAATGCATTTTCAGATTTGTTATACATGAGATCTGGTTAAGTGTTTACTGTATATTGTCTGGCAAATATTTTTATTAGGCAACCTGAAAACTCTCCTGGCTGTAGCAAGGCAAAGAGTTATTCTTCCATGGAGTAAAACAGTGATTAAATTTCATTGAATCTGGAATTGATTCTAGCGTTGATCTGACTTCTGTTGTTCCAACTAAGATCTCTTTCTGATTTGTTGTAAGTTTGTGTTTTTATAATCTTACCCTTGTTCGCACACACACCACATGTATGTGTGCACACTCATACATGTGCCAGAATTGTGTGATTTATCATTGGGATGAAGAAAATACATCTTTGCTAACATTTATTGAGAGGCACTATAGTTCATGTAAAAATACAAAACCACATTTCTCTAGTTTATTTTAGGACTTTAAGCTCTTAACAAAGGAATCTTTCAAAGGTAACTAAAATAACTTTTTGTTTGTGACATATTAGGCTGAAATGTCTTGAAAATTAAGTGAAACCTTTTTAGTTATATGCTATCCTATTTTCAAAATGGGTAGAAAAGTGATTTATTCAAAGATATAATATCATAAAAGAAAGAAGGAGGTAAAATTATATAAAAAACGTATTCCTATTGAATGCCAATTTTAGTTCTATGTGTTCTGACAACCAAGATTAAAAGGGAAATAAGTAAAATACCCTATATTTCCATCGAGACTTTTTCCTAGGATATTATGGAATTGATTATAAGTAAATAAAAACTTCTTCCATCTGTTAATTGTGTTTATTTGAAAGCCAGGGTATTAAAAGGGCAAAAGTACTGTACTTTTAGGTATATTTGTCAAGTTTAACAAGCAGTTACAGATTATTCCACTAAAACCAGAATTGTGCCATGATTATAGGCTCAAAGATAAAGAAGATATAGTGACCCTGTCCTCTAAGACTTCAACATTAGTAGCAGGTAAAAAAAAAAAAAAAAAAAAAAAAAAGTGAAAGAAATGAACTTTTAAATGATTGTTTATGCCAAATCTTGTCTCTATATTCTGCTTTTGTCTTACCAGCACCTTAATGAGTTGTTTTATTCCCTTATTTTACAAATAAGGACGTTGAAACTCAGTAGTGTAAAATAACCTAACTAAAGTCATAGAATAATGAATAAAAGCCACAGCTGAGAATTAAAGCCAAGTCCACAGTCTATGCTCTTTCATACCACGATCACATAAACACACAATAGGATGTGAAAACAAACAAGAACACAAAGTAAAATAGAGGAATGACCAAAGTGCTAGATTATGGAAGCACATATTCTCTCTGGCAACCAGAAAGCTTCATTTGAGTAAGCATTGTAAGGAGAAAGGTGGTAGTAGAAGTGGTAAAAGAGGTGACAAAGATGATTTTTAATAGTTAGTACTTATTAAGTGTCTAAAATATGCCACGCACTGTTTAAAGCACTTTGCGCATGTTAACTCATTTATCTCTTACAAAAATCCTATGCGATTGCTACTGTCATTATCTCCATCTTACAAATGTGATAAAATAGGCAGATGTAGTTAAGTAATTTGTCTAAAGTCATATAACTAGAACAAATACGATTTTTGTCAAGTTGAAAAAGTCATTTCAGGAACATGAGGAAAGATTCAGGACTCGAGAATACATGGAGGGTTTAGCAAATACAGGTAGTTAAATAACCCCAACACATTTGTTAGTGTTAAGTTGCAGGGTTTTGAATCCTGTATTAAGGTGTTTGGGCTTTATCTTGTAATCAGTGTAGTCACTGAAGATTTTTAAATAGAGGTTTGATATGCTCCCATCTGTTACAGACAGATAACTTAAAAGTGGTTTGATAGCTTTGAAATAGAGAAGATTTGAATGTAGGTTGGCCTATTCTGTTATCCTACTAGGCTTAAGGAAGTTGATGAAGGTTAGGAAAGAAATATTAGTGTTAAGAGATTGAGTAAAACTTCAAAAGGAAAGATCAAAGAGAAGAAGTAAAAATTACTTTTGTTTCTCATTTGACAATTTGAATGCATAATACATCAGAAGGAATAAAAAAAAAGGATGTGACTACTAAAAGAAGATGATTTTATTGTAGGAGGACTCGATTCTGATTTACTTGTTCCCTCATAGCAGTGTTTCCAACAAGGAAAAGGCAAACAGCTTTGAGATTTATCTGTATTAAGGGATTCAAAAAAAAATATGGACATTGAATAAGATTAAGAAAAAGGGCTAAAAATTGAATTCTAAGGAATTCTCTGCATTTCAGCAACAGCAGCAAGGGAAGAGGAACCTGCAAAAGTTTGTGTTCTTTTTTGTTTTTTGTTTTTCAATTATAGTTGATGTATAATATTGTATTAGCTTCAGGTATACAACATAGTGATTGGACATTTATATAACTTACAAAGTGATCATCCTGATAAATCTAGTACCCATCTAACACAATACTTGTTATTATAATATTATTGACTATATTCCTTATACTATACTTTATATCCCCGTGACTGTTTCGTAACTACCAATTTGTACTTCTAACTCCCTTCCCCTTTGTTACCCATCCCCCGCAACCTTCCTCCCATCTGGCAACAATCAAAATGTTCTCTATATCTATGAGTTTGTTTCTGTTTTGATTGTTGATTTATTTTGTTCTTTAGATTCTATATATAAGCAAAATCACATTGCATCTGTGTTCTCTGTCTGACGTACTCTACTCAGCACAGTACCCTTCAAGTCCATTCATGCCACCACATAAGGCAAAAACCTATTCCCTTCCATGGCCACACAATATTTCATTGCATGTATATACCATCTCCTCTTTATCCCTTCATCCATTATTGGACACCCAGCTGCCTGAGTAAACTAATGTTGGCCATTGTAAGCAATGCTGCAATGGACATATGGATGCATACATCCCCTTGAAGTATTAATTTGAATTTCTTCAGATAAATACTCAGAAGTGGGATTACTGGGTCATTCTTTGTTTCTTGTTATAGCCTTTGTTTTAAAGTCTCTTTTATCTGGCATAAGTGTTGCTACCACAGCTTTTTTTTTTTTTTTTTCATTCTGTTTTCATGAGTTATCTTTTTCTATCTTTTTACTTTCAGTCTGTATGTATTTTCATCTGAAGTTGAGGCTCTTATAGGCAGCATATGTAATGGTTTGTTTTCTTCTCCATTCAGCCACCTTATATCTTTTTGTTTAGAGCATTTATTTTATGTACGTTGAAAGTAATTGTTGATAGATATGTAATCATTGCCATTTTATTATTCATATTTTTATCTTTTTTCCTCTTCTTAAAGAAGTCCCTTTAACATTTCTTAAAATACTAGTTTGGTAGTTATGAACTCCTTTAGCCTTTTCTTGTAAGGGAAGTTCTTTATCTCTTCTTCAATTTTAAATGATAGCTTTGCTAGGTAGCATAATCTTGGTTGTAGGTCTTTGCTTTTCATCACTTTGACTATTTAGTGCCAATCCCTTCTGGCCTGCAAAGTTTCTGTGGAGAAATCAGCTCACAGTCTTATAGGAGTTCCCTTGTAGGTAACTAACTGCTTTTCCCTTGCTGGGTTTAAGATTTTTTTTTTTAAAGCTCTCACATTTTAATTATGGTGTGTTTTGGTGTGGACCTCTTTGGATTCATCTTGTTTGGAAACTCTATGCTTCCTGGTCTTGTGTATCTTATTTTCTTCACCAGGTTAGGGAAGTTTTCTGTCATTATTTCTTCAAACAGGTTTTCAATTCTATGCTCGCTCTATTCTCCTTTTTGTACCCCTGTGATGTGGCTGTTGGTACCCTTGATGTTGTCCCAAATGCCCCTTTAATTGTCCTCACTTTTTTGAATTCTTTTTTCTTTTCTGATTGGGTGTTTTCTGCTACCTTATCTTCTCAATTGTTGATTTGATCCTCTGCTTCATCTAATCTACTCTCGATTCCCTCTAATAATGTATTCATTTCAGTTATTTTATTCTTTATTTCTGACTGATTCTTTTTTATGTTTCCTATCTCATTGTGAAAGTTCTCACTGAGTTCATCTATTCTCCCCCTAAATTCATTGAGCATCCTTATAACCAGTGTTTTGGACTCTGCGTCTGGTAGATTGCTTGTCCCCATTTTGTTTAGTTCTTTTTCTGGACCTTTGTTCTTTTCTTTCATTTGGAACATGTTATTTTGTCTCCCCATTTTGACTGCCTTCCTGTGTTTGTTTCTATGTGTTAGGGTTGGGCTGCTATGTGTCTCAGTCTCAGTAGAATGACCTTACTTAGTAAGTGTTCTGTGGAGCCCAGTGGTGCAGTCTCCCTGGTCACAAGAGCTGGGTGGTCCAGGTGTGTCCCTTGTGTGTGTTGTATGTGCTCTCCTGTTATAGTTGAACCTTGGCTGCTATTGGCACGTCAGTGGGAGGGGTTGACCCTATGGCTGATTGGTTGTGAGGACTGGTCGTGACTCAGTGCAAGAGCTGTGGTGCAGGGGCTGACCCTAAAGAGCAGGATTCACTTTAGTGGCTCTGGTGCCTATGCTGTCTGACCTTTGAGTGATGCTCTGGCTCAATCAAAAGCTGGCCACTGGGCGTGCCAGTCCTGGGGCCTCCTGGGAGGAGACCCTCTGTGGGCCAAGTTCAGTCACAACTTGTGCCCTGCCCGTGGCCACTTGGTATGAGCCACAAAGCTATCCACAGATGTCTTTCACCCACACTGTGCTTGGAGTTAACTGTGAGAGGCTAAGCTATGAACCAAGGCCAGCTGCCACTAGTGCCAGGCTTGGGGCTGCTTAGCAATAGTTACAAGCACATTGGGGCCAGATGCTGCTTGTTTGAGGTTTGTGGATCTTTGAGAGATTTTAAGAACATCTACATCATGAGCCAAGGCAGGCCATTTGCTTAGAAAAGCTGCTGGAAACTGCTTGGGTATACCCACAAGTTGGGTGGGGTGTGGTCTCAGGGAAGTCCCAGGGCAGGCTAACAGTTTTCACAGGTTGATGGCCACTTAGATGTGGCAGCTGCCTGCCTCTGCATGCTGGGAGGGGAGAGGACTCAACAAAGGAAAAATGTTTTCTAGCAGCACTTCCGTTTGGGATAAAATTGCCCCTCCAGCCCTTGCCCTGAAGCCAGACAGTTCATTTCCTCCAGATATGTCCGTGGCACCTTTTGAGGTACTCTCCCATTGCTGGGGCTCAGAGTGAGTGAATCCATTAGTAAGTAAATCTGTGCATGGACTTTTTAAGAGGAACACCTGGGAATCCAACCACCCTCTGTCTCACTCGGCCACAATCTCCTCTGGTTTTCACAGCACTGGAACCCTGGGCTAGGGAACATGTTGTGGCGTTGTGACTCCTCTGTCCTCTGGGGAGACCTCCACAGCCAAGATAACCCTTCTGATCTTTAACCGCCATATGTGGATGTAGGAACAACCCAGTCTGTATTTCCACTCCTACTATTCTCAGGGTGGCCTCTTCTATATGTCCTTAGTTGTAGGACGTCTGTTCACCTGGACTTCATGGTTAATGATGGTTGTTCTGTAGTTTAGTTGTAATTTTGATGTGTTTGTCAGAGGATGCAAGCACAGCATTTAACAGCATCTTGAATAGAAGTCTGCAAAAGATTTTTAAAAGTAGAGAGATAGAGGCATAAATTATGAAACAAAGTGTGGGGAAAACATAAGACAGACAGTTAGCAAATTCTAGATCATGCAGTTTCTTTTATACCACCATAAGAGCCATATATTCTTTTTGTGTGTGTGACTGATAGGCAGCTAGAGAATAATAGTGTAATTTATATTTTTGAATTGATAACTCATTCTAAGTGGTATGTAAATTTTAGGGGAAACTAGAGTTGGGAAGATAGATCATTGGTGATTTTTGTGGAATGAATGATATAGAAAATGAGGACCAGTACTAGTATTCAGACATTAGAGATAAAATAATAAGACTTGGGAAGTGTTTAGATGATAGAATTTGTTGGTTTTATTATGGGTAGTGAGAGAAGAGGGGATTCAGGCATAATCTCCAGCCTTCTAACTTGGATTTTAGGGTAGGACACAACAGAAAATAAGAATAGCAGCAGGGAGAGGTATAAAACAGCAGAAAGGACTATGAGACAGTGACTACTGTAAATGCTGGAGAAGCTGGTTTGGAGTGTGGAGATAATTAAGTGGTTATGGACTTTAATATACCTATGTGACATTAGAAGATAACTAAATATTGACCCTGAGGACTAGAGAAGAAATCTGGACTAATTCAGATCAGTCTGTATTCATTTGTTTTCTAGTTATTTTGCTACTTAAAGTTAGTTTGCAATTTCAATGATTCTGTAGCATTTGGTTTTCCTGCCTTTTTTAAAGGTGTTCATCTGTGGCTTGACATGCCTAGACAATTTTGAGTGTTAGCTAACATTTCATACAAATCTAGCTTACTACTGGTACAAAATGAAATTAATCAGTTAGAGTAGCTAGGTTATGTGCTGAGACTTGATTGTTAGTGACACTTGGTGATAAGTGTATTGTGGTCTCCAAGACTACCCTGAGGTTCAGTGATTTGCTGGAAGGAATCACCAAAAAGCTATTACACTCATGCTTATGATTTTTTTACAGCAAAAGGGTACATATTAAAATCATCAAAGGCAAAAGGTACATAGGATAGAACTTAGGAGAAACTAAGTGCAAGCTTCCAGTTGTCCTGTCCCAGTGGAGTTTACAGGCATCACTTTATTCTCCAAGCAACCTTTTGTGACAGCAAATATGAAGTATTGCCAACCAGAAGCTTATGAACTCTGCTGTCCAGGGTTTTTATTAGGGATCAGTCACATAGACATGAACAGCCTTCATGGCTAACCTTAGCTGCTCAGTCTCCATCCTCTCCCAGAGGTCAGAGTGATACAGTATGGCCTGAGGCCCCAGACAAACAAAAAGGTATTCACCACAAAATCACATTGTTAGCATAAACTGTTTGGAGCCAAGGTTTTAGGTATACAGTGTTATCAGGCGAATAATCCCAGGGCTCAGATTATCATGAAGGAACTGTTTGACAACATTCCTTTCTGGAATATGCAGGATTTGAGTATGCCACGCTTACTAAGTCACTTTTTACTGCATATAAGGATAACAATTAAATATAAGTATACACTTGTAACTTGGTTCAGCTCTAGTTGTCTCTGAAGCATGTGTGAAGTTAACATTCATAGACATTCCCTAGACAGCCAATCTGTCATAAACCTTTCAGCTTTTATCATGTGTTTTTCATTTCTTATTCTAAAATTATCACTTTACTTTAGGACAAAATTACTTCTTTTCCTTCAATAAAAATGTATTTGTGTTTCTCATACCATCTTTTATAATACCAAACACATCTTATGCTCTATATGCAATTTATTTTTCCTCACTATAGCATCCCCATCAGCCTTTGTGTGAGTGTTTGGATCTTAATCTGAGGCATTTTGTGCCCTTCTGGCTTTCAAATGTCACACTATTGTCTCCAAACTTACTACCCTCGTTTCCCACCTTGTTGGCTAGCCCCAAAGCTAACTGAGCAGTGGACAACTACATATACTTCTTAGTTAAACCAGCAGTCTTAAGCTAGTTATTTACTAAAGATTAATTCTAGACCACATGCACTTGAAAAGCAATTGTGTTAGTTTCTGTTATTTCTCCAGTTTATATGAGGCCTCATTTGTTTAAAGCCGATTGGATAGGACCCTTTTACACTCTAAATTTGAATTTACAAATCAATTTTGGCATTGCTATGTAGCGGTAGAAATACGAGTATACCTTATCCATATACGTACATAGACATACATAAATAGCACAATACAGAATTCAAAACAAAAATTATGGGTCCAAATATATTTTCTCTTAGGTGGACTAAATTGAAGTTTTGCTAAGCTGGCCACAGTTTTTTCATGCTATAAAAAATCCTTTAAAGCTGTTTTTAAAATCAAAGAATGCATTTTACTGTCTAAGCAATCAAATGGCTGCCATCCATGTGGAGACAAAGAAGATGGGGAAGGAAAGGAAAGGTTAACAGGGTAGGCAGGGTATAGGCAAGAAGGGCTGTTAAGTGAGAGATCTTCGGAGGTTTTTTAGTAAACCTGGCTTTAGATTTGGAAGTGCAAACATTATAGCAAAAGTTTTCCAGTGAATCTACTTTTTTCCAGTTTTGCAAGCACCAGTTTCCTTTTCTGATTTATCAAGACATTTACCCAATTTAGAGTTTTTTTTCACCTAAAGGAGGCAGTAGTAGTTTCTTGATTTTGTTTAAAGCCCTCAAGGTACAAATTTTTTAAAAAGACGCTTCTCATTGTTTCTAGGAGGTACAGTATTTTTGTTCTCCTTAATAAGCATGCAAATAGACAAACTTAGGGATTTCATAGCAACTCTTTCCTGCCCAACAAAGCTTTAGACCGTCTTGCATTATTTCTGTCCGGAGGCCTAGCCAATTATAATTCTCTGGACTGTAATTTTTGTACATGTAAAAGTCCGCCTTGCTGCCACCAGTAGGTAGCTGATTAGCACAAGAATTTTAGAACACAGGTTACCCATTTTGTACTCCTCCTTATGGGCTGTGTCCCCCCACCAGTGCCTGTTAAAGTTTGAGCATCCTCACATGCACCTCTCCTTATGAAAGCATCCTTCAGGTGCCCATTAGCATGGATGGCCCCACAAAATTTATGGATGAGGCCTTTTCCTACCTGGAGAATACCTTCTCCTGTATCAAACATGACTGGAAGATACTCTTTCTAGGTACCAAATACAACAGAGGAAAGTCCTCCCTGGAGGATGCCCTCCCTGGTGCCAAACGTGACTGAGGGATACCCTTCCTGAGCACCAAACTGAATTATGGAGGAGCCCTTCTGGTCCAGATGTATGACTGAGGTCACCAGATAAGAGTCTCCTACCTAAACCAAATAAATTCTTGAAGACCTCAGTGTGCTGTATCAGTTCTGATACTGCATGGTTGTGGAATAGCATCGCTGTGAAGCAGGCCTAGGATGAGGCCCATCTCCTCTAATAGACAGTTCTACCCTACTCCAGCAAGACATCTTTGGGGCTTCGACCCCAACTGAGGAAACGGTCTTCACTCTTCTGTAGAAAGAGAAAGTGCACTCCCTGAGCCAAAGGGGAGCTGTCTCATAGAGAACTCCCTCTCCCTGGTCCCAGATTGGCCATTCTCATGCAAATGAGGACTCCAGATCCTCACAATTCGATTAGTTCAGAAAGCACTGTCAGGGAGTTCCCTGGTGGTTTAGTGGCTTAAGGCTTGGTCCGTGCTGTCAGCGCTGCGGCCTAGGTTCTATTCCCGGCCAGGGAACTATCCACATACAAATAAAAAAAAAAAATTAAAAAAAAAAAAAGGCACTGTCTTAATTGGTCAGAATGGACCCATTTTGATTGGTCAAGTGAATATGCTAATGAGCATATAGTTAAATGGCTCTTATTGGATGGGGAAAGTCTCAGTCCTATTGGTTGAAAAACAATTCCAAGAACAACTTACAAGTGCTGACTCAGACAGCAGAAACACAATGCAAGCAGGCAGTTCAGTGCAGACTTTTCCCTGAAGGATGGCTTGTGTGAGAGGGCCCTGTTTAGAAACAGCTACTAGACTATGTTTTTAAATTTGACCCCAGATAACTACCAGGAACCCTTTTTGGTAGGTGTCTTCTTTCTCAAGGTCAACAGCAATATCTGCAAAGCACAACAAAACAAGGTATGCCTGTATATTCATAAGATCTATGTTTTCATTTTTTTGTCTACCTCCCATACTGACAGTACTGTGAAAATCTATTATTGGTATATTTTTATATTTTTTTTCTTGTATCTTTGTAGTTTATGCTTTGTGTGATGTTTGCAGGCTTATTTGGTAAATAGATGTTTGTAACTGGTATATAGTAGACTTTGGTTAACCAGCACCTATGCTGGATAAATGTAATATTATTTCTTCAATTTTTTGGCCACTTTAAGAGTGCCGGTTGTTTGAATTTCACTTAAGGGAAAGTCTTCTGTATTTATTGTAAATTGTGAGATTGAGTTTTATAAAGTAGTCTTCTTTGTTATTTGTAATGCTATTTAAGTCTGTCGTATTCCTTTGTATAATAATGTGTGTTTTATTATCTGATTAGTATGCTTTCTTTTCTTTTTGTAAAATTTCCTTTGGTATTTAGGAAGGTTTGGTTTTGTTCTAATGTTACCTTTGTACTTATGCCTTTTATAATGCCCTTTTCCTTTTCTTCCATCTGATTTGATTGTTTTAAATGGTATTTTTTTATTTCCTATATCTTTACCCATACAACAGTTCATGAGCTTATTCTATTTTTTCTTTCCCTGGCCTAATCCTACTATTATTTAATCTATAGGTTTGTCTTAAATTGGGGAGATTTTCTGCCATTATTTCTTCAAATATTTTTTCCAGCTCCACCTCTTCTTCTGGGACTGTGATGACACAAATGTTAGATCTTTTGTTACTGAAGCTCTGTTCATTTCTTTGAAGTCTTTCTTGTTTCGTTTTTTCTCGTTCAGATTGGATGATTTGTATTGATCTGTTTTGAGTTCATTGATTCTTTTGCCTTTCTCCATTATATTCTGGAGTCTTTCCAATGAGTTTTAAATTTGGGTTACTGAAATTTTTGGTTTTAAATTTTCCATTTGGTTCTTCTTTATGTCTTCTGTTTCTTTCCTGAAACTTCCTATTTTGTATCAAACATGTTCATAATTGCTCGCTGAAGTATTTTTATGATAGTTACTTTAAAATCCTTGTCAGATAGTTCTTATATTTATGTCATCATATTGTTGGCATCTGTTGATGTCTTTTCCCTTTTGAAGTGAGATGATTCTAGTTCTTGTAGAACTAGATGAGTTATTTTCAGTTGTAGCCTGCACAAGTTGGCTATTGTTTTAGGAGAATCTGATTTCTATTTTAATCTTGTTAACTGTTACTGTCAGACTGGGTAATAGGTGGGCTTTGCCCATTTACACATCTGTAAATCTAGGGTGGGATGGTAGATGGGCTCAGCTCTCAGGCATAGCTTCTGTCCTCCCATTTTTGAAGTGGCAATATTTCTATTTTTTCCAGGACAAGTAGTATTTATAAATTATTCTTCTGTTTTTTATTCCCACATTTGTATTAGTCTTTGACTTCCAATGAAATATTTCTGTAGTCATCTCTTCTTTTTTTTTTTCTTCCTGAGTCATCTCAGTTAAATGAAACTGCTTCTCTAATAAAGGTGTCAACCAATTTTTCTGTAAAGGACACAGAAAATGGTATAGGCTTTTCAGACCACATGGTCCCTGTCCCACTAATGTGGAATAGTTTTACTAAGATGTTATCTTTAAGCCTTTCACCCCCTCTCGCGTTCTCTGACTTTTAGTAATGCTGAAAGTGTGGTCTACATGTGGTTTTATTTGCTCTTATTTATCTATATACTTTTTTGAAGGATATGTGAAAAGATTTGAATACATGTAGCTGCTACTATTTTTAACGCAACAGAATGTCTTTAATTGAGATAACTAATAGGAAACATCTCTGGATTTCACATGAGATGAGACCTGTACTAACATTCCTCTGAAGACACCAGGGAAGGTACATATAAGCTCTTTAACTTGAGTCAACAAATCTGAGCCTAGTTTTTGTTTCTTAATTATTTGCAAAATGAGATGGGTATAGGGCATGGTTTGTATATACTCTGTGTTCTTCAAGTAGGGACATTTTTGAAGAGCTTTGCAAATTTCTTTTCCAAATGCAGTTAAAATACCAAATCATTTCTTTTACCTGTTTAATAATTTGAAAAATAAGTTATATTATAAAACATGTTTGAAAACCGCTAGTATAGAGAGATGATCTTTTTGATCTCTTTCTGACTTGAGGTAGCATAATTTATTGATCTCATTCTGTATATAAAGTGTTCTCTTGGGATTATTAGGTTCTCAATTTGTGGAGGCAGAGAGAATTATTTTTCTGCCCATTTTTAAATTCATTTCTCTGATATATAAATGCAGAAGTTGAGGTAGAAGTTGTCCCAGACTTCTGTTATCTGAAGAGTGATCTGAGGTAGGCATTGAGAGTTACCTGTTACTTTAAGATTCATCAGGTAAGCAACAAGCTAAAAAACATTAATTACTTTTATGTCACCATCCCTGAGGTGTGTTAATGTATTTTATGCACTCAAACATACATATAAACTGGTAATTCTTTTTTACTTCCTATAGATTCTTGTAGATACTGTTTGGGCTCTGTCATACCTGACAGATGGAGGTAATGAGCAGATTCAAATGGTTATTGATTCGGGGGTTGTGCCATTTCTTGTGCCCCTTCTGAGCCATCAGGAAGTGAAAGTTCAAGTAAGTATTTAAAAAACTTTCTTTCTTGTATAAAATTGTGTTTGCTATACCTGTTAACTTGAACAACCAGGCTTCAATTCTGTCTGTATGCACCTATCTTCCATATTTCTCCTGCTGTTTTACTGAACCTGATTTTATTCATTTATAAATCTTTATCTCACCCAGATTCTTTGCTAAGTTTCAGACTCAGCCAGTTGTCCTTGTGTCCTTAGACATACCCTATAAGAACTTCAAGCATTCTACTGTTATTTCAACTAGACAAAAAAAGGATATGTATCATCTTCTCCCACTAACCTGCTCTTTTCCCTATATCCCTTTTCAGTGGATAGCATAGTCCAAGCTGGAAACCTTGATTCCTCCTTTCATTTTTACCCTCCATTACAAAATCCTGTCAATTCTAATTACATAGTTTCAAATCTGTCATCTCCTTATGTATCTGGAGCCACTAATTTAGTTCAAGACTCATTTTCTTTTCTCTGGATAATTGCAATAGCATCCTAACTGCATTTCCTCCTCTCTCTGCAGTTTCTTCTCACTATCTAATTAGGAGTATATGGCTGATAGATCTGTTTATCCCACTTGTACCAAAGTGACTCTCTAGATGGAAATGCATGCCTGTTCCGCACCTTTAATAAAATCTTTCTGTGGTGTCAATTTAGTAATAGATAAAAATATCTGTTAAAAATATTTTAGTTCTATTTTTCACAAGAATTGTTTGTATAATGCGTTATGTAAGAATGCAGTAAGTAAATGCAAGTTTACCCCTTGCATTTTTACTTTTTCTCAGGATTTTGAAAATTGAAAAATACAGAATCAATTTCATTATAAACAAATAAATTTATAGAAAACTTCTTATCCCCACCCCAGACAGCAGCACTCAGAGCTGTTGGCAACATAGTGACCGGCACCGACGAGCAGACCCAGGTTGTTCTCAACTGTGATGTCCTGTCACACTTCCCAAATCTCTTGTCACACCCGAAAGAGAAGATAAATAAGGTAAGACATATAATATCTTCATTTGATACCTTTTTTTTTCTATGTATAGCTCATTTATAACTGTTCTCTTCTTTTTGTTGTTGCTGTTTGATTGTGATTTGCTTCAAGACCACTGCATTTGAGACGAGAATTATTTCAAATCACTTCTGTAATTACTTTGTTTCAGTTTTTAATTGCTTGCAATAAGTGCTGCCCTGATCACAGAATAAATTTTTATGCTAACCAGTGTTTTTATCTAAATAGATTGAGCAGTAGCAACAATTACCACATTAGTAGCCACTGGATGAGAGTACACACAAAACCTCTCATTAGATGACTGGTAACTTTTACAAACAAATAGGGAGATCATAATTTAATCTCCCTATAAAGTTAGATTGGACCTAAAGATGCAGTGCCTAAATAAAAGATCATAAAAACTGCTCTTTTCAAGATTTCAACCTTGAGACACAAACTTAACTATTAATTGTTCAATATGTATTTAAGTCTTTTTGTGTCAGGCTTATTTCATATTGCTAATGTTTCAAGGTTCATTATTAGAATCATCTATTAGAACATCATTCCTTTTTACAGCTAAATGAATATTTCATGGTAATATATATGACATTTTGTCCATTCCTCTGTTGATGGACAGTTGGATGGTTCCTGCCTTTCAGCTGTTGTGCTGCTATGAACATTGGCACACAAATGTCTGCTTTTGTCTATTTTCAGTTCCTTTGGGTTTGTATTAATATCTAGGAGTAGAATTGCCAGGTCATGTGATAATTCTATGTTTAGCTTTTTGAGTAACCACCAAAGTGTATTCCATAGTGGCTGCACCATTTTATGTTCCCACAAGCAATGACAAGGGTTCCAGCTCCTTTTTTTAAGTTATTATAGCCAGCCTAGTAGGTGGGAAGCTATGTCTTATACTTTTGATTTGCATTTAGTTTAATGCAGTGTGAGCTGCCTAAAATATCACTATCCCCCAAACCAGCAGAATTGATCATTTTTTCTATGTCATAGCTATATTTGTATAATTGACTATGATTTGGCAGCAGGATTCTTATAGAAAAATATGTTGTCAGAAATCATATTTTATACATTTTCCAATGAATGGAAAAAAGCCATCATGGTCTTTTAGAGTCTGTAGTTATTTTTACTGTAGAAATTTTAATAATATGGGTGATGTTTACAGCTAAATGTATTTCCTAATTGGAAACAAAACTGAGAAGTGAGGAAGCCAGACAGAAGCAGGTACAGAAAAATTCCACCCTGTGATCTAAGTGAAGGCATCATGGGGGAAAGGGTTCACATAGGTAGCCTCTCCACTTTAGGAAGTAGTTAGTTGCTTCAAAAGTTTTTCACCTTGAGTGTTTATTTGCATCTTGGGACCATCATGGGACCCCAGAGTAGAACTTACCAACTTGGTTTTATTCCCTCAACATTTTAGTTTGAAAATTTTCAAACTTGTAAGAAATTTGCAAGAATACTATAGTGAACACTCAAATACTCTAAACATCAGTTCACCGATTGTTAACATCTTACCACAATTGGATGGTAGAATAAATTTACAAATAAGGTACACATTTGACACTAAAATTACAATAAACCTGTTTGTTCATGGCTTAATCCTTTAAGTTTACAATGAGATTTGTAATATAGACCCATCCTGGACTAGTTAGATGGCTTAATTTCTAAACATATCTTGAAAGTAATATTTTTATGATAAAGCAATTCATTTTTATTAGAAGTAGTTTTAGCAAAATACTAGGAATTGTCTTTTATTTCTGTCATCTGTCTTTTAGAGGGAGCTCATGTACCAAAAATGTAATGAACTCCATGTGTAAAAAGATATTTTTACTGTTTTATTCACTGCCATATCACCACTGTTTAAAGTAGTTACTAGTTTAGGAGTTCCCTGATGGTATAGTGGCTAAGGCTTCGGCACTGTCAGTGCTGCGGCCTGAGTTCGATTTCCAGCCAGGGAACTACCCACATTAAAAAAAAAAAAGTTACTAGTTTATAGTACACATATATTTTATTGAAAGGATAAATGCTAGGTTGATCGGGCCCAAATATTGTGGGTAGAAGTTTCCTTATAACTTGTTTAAAATGGGAGATTCTATATAACCTAATCATTTTTTAGATGCTTTCCCTTTAATGCAACTCAGGTGGTTTTGTTATTGTATATATAAACTACATTAAATTAAAAATGTGAACACATCAAAGAATTTTTCAAATAAAGATTTTCCATATTTTGTTTAATTATAGGAAGCAGTGTGGTTCCTTTCCAACATAACAGCAGGCAACCAGCAACAAGTTCAAGCTGTAATAGATGCTGGATTAATCCCTATGATTATTCATCAGCTTGCTAAGGTCTGTCATATTATGAGTTCAGCATATATATTAATATGCCATAACCAAAACTTTTGAATAAAGAATTCATTTTATTTTCTTTGTAACCTTCAGGGGGACTTTGGAACACAAAAAGAAGCCGCTTGGGCAATTAGCAACTTAACAATAAGTGGCAGAAAAGATCAAGTAAGTGGAAAAGTTAACTATTATGATTGTTAATATTGGAAAGTGTACTGTTCTGTTATGATTAGGAACTACCGATTGTTTATAAGCCTTCAAACTGCATTCGTTTGGGAGAAAAGATGTTTATATAAATAAAAATATTTCTTCACTTTTGTTGTCTAGGTTGAGTACCTTGTACAGCAGAATGTTATACCACCATTCTGTAATTTACTGTCAGTAAAAGATTCTCAAGTTGTTCAAGTGGTTCTAGATGGTCTGAAAAACATTCTAATAATGGCTGGTGAAGAAGCAAGTACAATAGCTGAAATAATAGAAGAATGTGGAGGTAAGAGTGAACACTGGAACTCTGAAACATTAGTTCCTTAAAAAACAACTAATTAGAAAACTGTTAGGATACAATGCTATTACCTCATCAGAGTATATTGCTGCTATTTATTCACTGTACTATTAGCATTCCGAGAGGATTTTCCAGGAAACATTAGTCCATACTTTAGAAAAACCTGGTTGTGTAGGTTATTCCATAACCTTTCTAGAGATTCACATTGCTCTTTAGGAAACATATACTCCTCTTGAAGGCACAGTACATGAGAGCTTATTAAAAGCTCTGAGAACTACTACAGTAGAGAAACTTACAAGCTTGGTTCAGTCTAACATTTCTCAAACTCCTTGACATTGAAATACCTTTTTTCCTGTTATACCTGTATTATGATGTGATTCTGTGGACTTTACTATGTGAAGTACTGTTCCATATTGTTGGAAAAGGTTAATGATTTCAGACATCTAGATATATTGTTTCAGTCTTATGACTGACAGTACTCCATGCTAAAGCTATTACTACAGACGTTACTTTGAAATTTTAATGAGAACTGTTATTTGAAATACTATGTCATTATTTCTCTGGTAATTACATATGAGGTATATATTTTAAAATCCTATTTTATAGGCACCTGCTCAATATGTACTAAATTGCCCAAACCTTAAATTAATTCATCCTGATAGTCATGTTTTCTTTTACATGTTTTGTTGACTAACATGTATAATTATACAACCCATTTTTTTAAAGAGAATACAAACACAATACCATCATGAGGGAATCCAGACTGGATGTATTTTCTTAATAACAAGAAGAAATTATCCCTAGAGATGTTAAAGAGTTTTATCAGTGGTCATAGAGTAGTTAGGTATAGAAGCATAATTAAAATGCAGATTTTTATACTATTAATTCACTACTTATTCTTGTTTTAAGATGTTTTAGTCTTTAAGATAACTTGAAATTAGCATTGCAGTCTGGTTCAGAACAAATTAGTCCAGAACATTTCAGCTACAGAATTGTTAACTCTTCTGTTTTTTTTTTATCAGTATATTTGCTTCTGTCTATGGGAGTGAGTAATGCTTATAATTAGGATACATGTTTACTTAGTATTTTATAAAATGCATTCATTATCTTTAACACCTATTTTCCCATTTTTCTGATTTGTGAGTTACTATGTAAAGAAAAAATGCAACTATTTCAAACTAAAAAAGCGTTTCAAGGAAGAATATTTATTATTAAGATTTATATTTATAAAAACTATTGCCCAAGTTCATTGTGGCAGTAAGACATAAGCCCCCCTACTCATTCTTTTAAATTTCTTCAAAATTTAAAACTTTATCTTTTATTTATATCAATCATTAAGTTTCAGAAAAATTTTTTTGTAGTTATATAATAAGTAATAACATTTGGAAAACGAAGAGAAAGGTAAAAATTACTTATGGGACAACCACCTGTGTTAGAGACCAGGGCTTCTAAAGAGGAAGAAATTAGTGGGATACTTGTCTTCCAACCAGAGCAGATCAGATTTTTTATCTGCTTTTTAGACAAACTCTCATCTTTGGGTGGCAGTGAGAGGGTATTCTGAGTTCTTTAGAATTTTTATGATTAAAATGAGCACAGTTTTTATTGTATCTGCTTAATTATTTTTATTATTTTGTTTTTATCAGGTTTGGAGAAAATTGAAGTTTTACAACAACATGAAAATGAAGACATATATAAATTAGCATTTGAAATCATAGATCAGTATTTCTCTGGTGATGATGTAAGTATAAAAGCATGTTGTGTCTGCATGTACGAGGTCTGACAATTAAGTTCTCAAACTTGCCACCGTGCGCGTACATTGGCAGCTCTGTACTAACAACTCGTTAAGGTTTCTTTTATTTTCTTCCATTTGAGTAGTTCCCTGGCTGGGAATCGAACCCAGGCCACAGCGTTGACAGCGCCGAAGCCTTAGCCACTACACCACCAGGGAACTCTCGTTAATGTTTCATAACCTTGGTATATCTGTGTCTCACAGCTGTGTTTGTATCAACATGTGGCAGTGTCTTGCTGAGTGTCATTCATTGTTGTATATTTTTGTGTGCCATCACAAGAATGTCAAAGCTTGAATTAGAGCAATGAACAAATATTAAATTTCTTGTTAAACTTGGCAAGACTGGAAATGAAATCAGGAACATAATGTTAGTCCAAGTTTATGGGGATAATGCCATGAAGAAAATGACTGTGTACAAATGGATTAGACATTTTTCTGAGGAGAGAGAAAGTGTCACTGATGAAGAGAGGTCAGGACAGTCAATAACAAGCAGAACTGATGAAAAGAAAATACTGCAAAAATTCATTGAATTGTGCGTCAAAATTGTCGGCTGACTGTGAGAAACATAGCAGACCAAGTAAACAATAATAAAGAAACAATTAGGAAAATCTTGACTGAAAATCTTGGCATGAGAAAGGTGTGTGCAAAGATGGTCCCAAAGGAGCTCACCAATGATCAAAAAGCAAAGGAGAGTTGAAGTTTGCCAAGACCTTTTGGAGAGGCAGGACAATGTTTTGAGCCATGTTATCACTGGTGTTGAAACATGGGTGTACCAATACGACCCTGAAACAAAGCATCTAAGTGTTTCATGGAATTCAGCCAATTCTCCACAACCAAAAAAGTTCCGTCAGTCCAAATCAAGAGTCAAAAAGATGTTGCTAAACTTCTTTGATATCAGAGTGATTGTTCATCATGAATTTGTACCAACTGGATAGTCAACTGAGTTTACTATTTGGAAGTGCTGAAAAAGCTGCATAAAAATGGTAGACGAAAGTGATCTGAACTTTTCACCTTCAATTCATGACTCTTGGATCATGATAATGCACCAGCTCACGTGGCACTGTCTGTGAGGGAGTATTTAGCCAGTACACAGATAACTATTGGAACACGCTCCCTACTCACCTGATCTGGTCCCCAGTGACTTTTTTCTTTACTAGAAGATAAAGGAAATATTGAAAGAAAGATATTTTGATGACATTCAGGACATCAAGCATCGTATGACAGCTCTGATGGCCATTCCAGAGAGTTCCAGAATTGTTTTGAAGGGTAGACTAGGTGCTGGCATCAGTGCATAGATTTCCACAGGGAGTACTTTGAAGGTGATCATAGTGATCTTCAGCAATGAGGTATATAGCACTTTTTCTAGCATGAGTTCATGAACTTAGTTGTCAGACCCCGTACATAAAAACCTATACATATGTAAGTTTACTAAGAGTTTACCTTTTATTATTAATATGACTTAAGTTCATACTGTATTTCTATGAGATACTCTTGAGGTGGCATTTTTACAGTTATTCATTAAAATATAAATTAAAAAATTAATGATTGTTTTCCACCAATCAACTGTTTTAAATACTGTGTCTGAAATTTCATTATAGGTAAAATTGTAAAAAGTAGTTCTCATTGCATTTGTAATGTGTTAAATGGGAAGAGATAGTAATTATAGAAATGATGTATGTTCATAGGTAAAATAAATCTAAAGGTATAAGAACTTAATAATGGGGCAATTTTTAAATGTGTGTTCAACTTTAAGTGTCTTAATAATATTATTTATTTACTTAAATATTTTAGGCAATTAAAACATTCATGCAGAATTTTTCCCTAAGAAGTAAATTACTTCTGCTTAAAATATAATATATAGTACCTTAACGTAATACAGATTTTTCTTGCTTTTCATAGATTGATGAAGATCCAAGCCTCATTCCTGAAGCCACACAAGGAGGTACTTACAACTTTGACCCAACAGCCAACCTTCAAACAAAAGAATTTAATTTTTGAGTTCAGTTGAGTGCAGCATCTTTCCCACATTCAATATGAAGCACCACCAGATGGCTACCAAATGACAAGAACAACAAAAGGCTCCAAAACACAAATGCCTCTTCGTTTTGATGCTTCTAAAGCAAGCCATGTCTCAGTCACTTTGCAGTTGCCAAAAGTCACTATCACATGGACTGTAAATGCATATGCATGATTTCCTAAACTGTTTTAGAATTCTCCTTAACAATCTCAAATACCGTATTGTTCCCTGTTCCCTGGTGCCACACACTGACAACTGCACTCTCCAGTTTAGAATATTCCATAATGGTGGCATGTCAGCTGCCCACTTGATATTCCTTTGGAAAATGGTGCGCTGTGGATCAAGACACTTTGGTATGATGTACATATACGTTGGAAGACTTTAAAGAGGTGCAGCCTGATCTGAGCCTCCATCATTGTCCTCCACAAACATATTTTCATATTCTTTATGTGGAAAAAGAGATTTTAAAGTACAAGCCAAATGATTTTCATTGGTGGAACTGACACACAAAAAAGTAACTTAAAAAAAAGAAACTTGGTTATTGATTAAACGGATAAGTTTTAAAAAAAAATGTACTTCATCTACCAGTAATTGATACGTTTATTATCAGCCTCAGAATCCAGGGTTGGAGGAAGAACTTTAGCTATGGATGGTAATGCTTTCGTCATTATACCTAATTTTTGAGAACAGCAAGCCCTATTTGACCACTCACTTCAGCCTGTGTGTTCCTGCTGTTTTGAAGTAATCAAATGCTGTGCATGGTATTTTACCTGAGCTGCAACCTGTTATGGACTTGAACTTCTGTTTAAGTTGAAAGCAAGAGTCCTTGAATATAAAGAAATAATCAAAAAAAAAAAAAAAAAAAAAAAAAAAAAAAAAAAAAAAAAAAAAAAAAAAAAAAAAAAAAAAAAAAAAACAAAGGTCTAAAGTATGCATTGGTGATGTTTAAAAAGAAAATCTTGCTTTTAGCTTTCAGGAGTTAATATTTTTCATTTTAAATTGACAGTTGGATATGGTTGGTTTATATTGGGTTTAAACTGTGGAGCTTTCATGTTTACTGTAATTCAGTCTTAAAATATTTTTTACTTAGTAACCAGTGCTTTTTGATAATGTGGTTGGCAACAAACCAGCCACTATTTAGAAGTGTCATAAAACTTCATTCTTTGAGTATTGGGAAAGTAAATTCAGACCTTATTTTGAATGCATATTCACATTAAAAGATTCAGACAAGGATCTGTTGTAGAGGAATAATCTGCAGTTATTTAACATAAACCTGGTTTGCAGTGACCTTTAAGTACTTCTGCAAAATCTGGTATTATGTAAAGTCACTGCATTTGGTAAATTGTCTGACCCTGTAATTAATGAAAGAATATGAATTTGAAATTTTTTAAACAATAATTTGTGCTGTCACAAAAATGGTTTTATTGCTATTGTTTACTGGGTATAATTTTCCAGTGCATTGATGTGAAGAGAGAGAAAATCTAAACTAATGTAGTTATCTGATGAGGGGTATATTTACTGATGAAGATGAGACAGATGATGCCATCAGAGCTTTGTGAATCAGATGGGGTGTTTTCACTGATAAACAACACATAGCAGGTGTGCATTCATTACAAATAGATGTATCTGCCAAGGTGGAGCCACTTTAAAGAGTGAGTTTTGTCTTGTATCTAAAGTGGATACAAGCGTATGTTTAAACTGCAAGATTTTACTTGCTAGAGAATCAGTTTAATATAGTGGTTTGGCCTCTGATTATTTATAGGTTTTATAAATTTTAGAATCCACTTCTCTTTAAGGTGGCTCAGATTTTTCAACTCTTGTGCACATAAAATTGAGTTGAAGTTCATTGTGCCTTTTTTTCTTTATCCAATTTTTGAGTTAAAGCTTCATATGGTAACTGCATCCTGTTCAGACACTGTTTAAATTTTTGAAACTCTGTGGTGTTCACTAAAAGTAGAGATAACAAAGTCAAAGGTAATTAAGGTCACAAACTTCAGTGAAACCCTTGAAGTCCAAATCTTCTTGATATTGTGAATTTTACCCCTTCCAGTTTAGGACTCTCCATACTTACTGACAGTTACCTTTTAAATTTTGCACACATTGAGATTAAACAGGGCCTCAATTGTGCTGATTCCCATATCCTCTTGTGTTTTAAGCACAAACTAACATAAGTGAACATTAGCATCAAGTTGTGCAGACATATGTGTGCATTTGCTTGATTCAGTTTGTTGTGACCTTATCAGTTTGGAATTGGAATTGCGCCATTTCGTAGATAAAGGAAATTAAGTATATTGCTGCACTTTTAAGTTTTCAGAACAGTGTTGAAAAATTGCATTGTTTTTATTTTTTTTTTAACTCAGTTAAAAAAGACTAAAACTTTCTTTTAAAGGAGGCATCTAAATGTGTTCCTAATTTTGTATATGGGCTTAGGTTTTGTAACCAATAAAAAAAGCTGCTATCAAATATGATAAAACATTGAAGAACTTTTTCTAAAAGTATATTAATTTCCTAGTTTTGTTTTGACATGGTTCAATTTAAATTTGAAATTATTTCTCAAACATCAACACAGTGAATCATGAATTACTCTTTCATTGTACTTTAATAGCGCCTTTCCATTATAACAAACATGACCAGTAACAGTCCCAGATTTAAGAGCATTTTGTAACAAATAAGTACCAAAATTTTTATTAATTTTTTTAAGCTGCCATAACAAAGTACCACAAACCAGTTGGTTTAAAACAATAGAAACTTACTGTCGCACAGTTCTGGAGGCTAGAAGTCTGAAGTTAAGGTGATGGCTGGGATATGCTCTCTCTGTGGGCGCTAAAGGAGGATCCTTCCTTGTCTCTTTGGACTTCTGGTGGTTGCTGGCAATCCTTGGCATTTCTCGGCTTAGAGCTGCATCCTTCCAGTCTCTGCTTTCATTGTCACATGGCATTGTCTCTGCATATCTCAGGTTTAAGTACCATGACTTAGAGAAAGCCCATTTGAGAAAATAGTGTGATTATGACTTTCATGAAACAAGAACAACAACAACAAAAAATCAAACTTTAAGGCCTGTCTGTAACCCTTGAAAATAATTAACTGTAGAAGATTATAATTGAAATACACCTGCAATTTTTAACCTGTTAGAAGTAATGCCTTTAAATGAAATCTTGGATTAATTTAATGAACGAAGGAGCAGCTGAACTTTTTTGTATATACAAATATTTTTACTTTTGTATAATGCCATTTCAAATTATTTATGAAAGAAGTCAGTGTATAAGTAAATAAATGTGATGGTAGTACTCCCATAGAATCTTGCCATAATTTCCTTTAGAACTTTTTTCCAGTGGACTAATTATTTAATTACTGCAGGTGAAAATTTATTAATATCAGTTGTCTTACAGTGATGCTTATGAAATTTTTTAACCCTAGTTGAACTGAAGGATTTTAATTAGATCTCTTTGGAGAAAGGGACTATAGTATAACTTCTGTACATTAAGCTATACGTCTTCAGGCATATAGCCCAAGCAATGCTCTGTGTAACCCACCAGTTGTATGTCTAAAATTTAAAAGGAACTCTGCATGTAAATGTTGTACTTCATTAGATAGCTGAAGAAAAGCGAATGATTCTCAAAAAGTACATGTATAGATGGTGATATATGAAGCCTGTCTGGGAAGTATTCAGTCATGTAATATGAAAAACAGAAGCATTTATGGCTGAATTTTTTCCAGATAGCCCTCATATATGGATATAGATAGATATATAGAGATGGGGCTTAAGAGAAAGTCTTTGTGAAAAGGAATGTGAGAATGCAGTGTATTCAAATCCTTAACATTTTTATTTGCCCATGTAATCCCTCAACAAACTTTGGCTTAAATCAGGGTATCTCAAACCCTGTAATATTTACATTTTAGGCTGGGTGATTCTTTGTTGAGGGCTGTCCTGTGCATTGTAGGATGTCTAGCAGCATCCATAGTTTCCACCCACTAGATGTTGGTAGCACCTCTCTACTCCCAGTGGTGACAACCAAAAATTCTCCAGACAATGTCAAGTGTCCCCTGGGGGCCAAAATTGCCCCTCGTGTAAAATTCCTATAGAAAACTGCTTCACTCAAATGAGACAGCCTGCCTCAGTCATGCCTTTTGTGTGAGCAGTCCCAGGCTTTCCTCCGATGCAGAAGACAAAAGGAGACAAAAATGTGCCTTTTCTTCATTCTCAGTTTCAAGAGAAATCAGAGCCAGACCAAACCACATTTCCCAAATCACCTATCTGTGGAAACTTCTGGTAGTACTGAGTCCCACCTATTGCAGAGGACATAGGATAGAAATGGGAATATGGAGTAACTTGGTACCCTCTTTAATTTATCCTGTGGCTAAACAAAATGTGTGAAGTGATCAAATATGTTGATTGCCCACAATCGTCTCAAGACTGCCCTAGAGCAGTGTTTTTCAGACATTTTTAGTTGAAGATCTTTAAGTTTTCCAAGAAAGATGGAGTTGAAACAGAAAAATCACAGTATACTTTGAAAAACACTTGGAAGCACCGTTAACAAATTGGCCGTATCAGGAAACTTAGAAGTTTATAAAAATGATTAAAAGCAGGGAAACTATGGCTGAACCATGCCATGAAGCATGTATTCCCTGCAACACTTCTTTTCCCTACCTAACAGATTGCTATCCACCTTGTTAAGTTGGTTTTTCAAATTGGTACCCAAAAATAAATGGGGCCTTGTGCCAAATAATGTGTGAAGCCACAAAACTCATGGAACAGCTATTTTACTTGAGGTAAGTAAAACAGTTTTATGGTAGTACAAGCCTACATGTTATGGAGTAAAAGACATTTTGCATAATATTTTAAAGGTAAAATCAGATTTTTGAGGCAGGCCATTTTATGAAAAGATTACTGCAGGAGTTAAGAGTCAGAAGAGTTTGAGAAGTAAATGATATAAGCACTCACTCCAAGTGAGTCTGTTCTACTTTGTTGAGTAACTTTAGTTGTGCCGTGTCTTTTCTTAATAATGAACAAAAGTCATGGCTCTTAAATGACCATTATTATAAATTAATTATTCTAGAATCACAGTAGACTTTTTGTTATTCCCCAATAGCAGAAGAGACAGATCCATTTTTATCAGTTCCCTTCTCTCATTAACACCCAGGCTTTTCAGCCACCCTAAGTTATAAAGTCGTTACTGGACATGGTTCCTGTCAGCTTCGTGCATTCCAAGGACCTCAAGAAAAGAGTGTGATGTGACTTGTTTCTGGATAAAATGGGAACATTTCATTGTGTGGACTTAATCCTATTAATGTGGAGGAAATTGGTTCAATTATTTCACCAGCCTCATCATAATTAGATTTGTGATCAAGTAACTGCCTCAGCTTGTTTGTCAGCTCTCTGTTAGGCATTTACACTTTCAAACCTAAATATAAGAGTTTATAAATGTTACTGATTTCAGCCCAACTTTTACAGAGTGTATACTTTCCATGTAATCAGAGTTTTATAAATAAGAATTTTGACTAAGGGAGTTCTCTGGTGGTGGTGTGGCTTAAGGCTTCGGCACTGGCGCTGTCAATGCTGCAGCCTGGGTTCGTTTCCCAGCCAGGAAACTGCCCACGTACTACAAAAAAAAAAAAAAAAAGAATTTTGACTAAGACTTTAGAACCATTCAAGAAGCAAGTATTTCTTGAGTATATCCCATGCCAGGTGTCATGCTAGGTCACAAGATGCTTTACACACACACCACACTCACAGGAATAAAATTAAAAGTTATGACAAAGAAGAAGAGGTGTACAATGATATAAAATAGAAGAAATTGGCCTTCTTAGGAAGTTAATTGAGCTGGCAGTGGACCCTTACTAAATGTCAGCACTTTAGAAGTACCAACTGAATCCTCTCAACAACTCTGAAGAAGTTCCTGTTACCAGGTGGAGAGAAGTTTTTCCAGAATTACACAGCTGATGATGAAAAAAAAGCAATAATGAGTTGGGCAGATTCACTGGAAATGCTTTCTGGCAGAGGAAAGGGTATGTATAAAGACCATGTAAGAAGGGGAGTTGAAGGAAGTGAAAGAAAGCAAATCTGAATTCTCCCATGTATAATACACACCCATGTTTTTGGCCCAAAAACATGGGCTAAAATTTCGTTTTAATTTTTTAATTCAAATTTTTATTTGTTTATATTTACATACTTGTTTTTTGTATTATAAAGGAATTTTAGCTTTTTTTTTTTTTTTTTTTTTTTGCTTTTTGGTATGTGGGTAGCTCCCTGGCTGGGAATTGAACCTAGGCCGCAGCGCTGACAGTGCCAGCGTCAAAGCCTTAAGCCACTACAGCATCAGGGAACTCCTGAATTTTAGCATTTTTATGGTACAAGAATTTTTATGTAACAAATAATTACAAAACACAGGAACAGATACCAGGTACACAAAATTTTATGTACTGGTAACAAATTTACAATATTTACACATCATAGAAGGCCAAGAACTCTTTGTCACTGTCAGTATCCGAAGTATCGTCTTCTTCAATTTATACATTACCAGTGTCTTCTGAAGAGTCAATTTCCTCAACCCAGTAAATTTCATCATCCTCAGTTCTATCCATTGCATTGCTGATGCTGCACTTTTTAAATGATTTCATAACCACTTCCTTCTTGACATTGTACCATGATCTTAGGATCCAATCACAAACCTGGTTATTGATTTCTAGAGTTACACTTTTAACTCAAGCACAAATAAAAGAATTAAAAACATTTATATAGATGCAAAATTAGTACTACCCATGTGTGATGCACATCCCTATTTTTCCCTCACAAATTTAGGCAAAAGTGTGCATTATACATAACATATGGTTAACTAGAGCAAAGAAAATGCAGAGAAGGATTACTAAAGAGTAGGTAGGGGCCAAACTCCCTAGTTTGGATAAAGGATTTAGTTATTAAGAGCAGTGGTAAGTCCTTATTAAACAAGGGTGGTGAAAGAATTGTGTTTAATAATAATCACTAGCTGGTAAGATAAGGACAGGAAATGTACTTTGGGTTTAGTGATGTGTAGAGATCACATTAGTGAATAAAAGCACTGAAGTGAACAGCTTGGTCCCTGAAGTAAATGGGATCAACAGGTATAACTTGGCAGCTAAAATAGGACTTGACAATGCCTTAGAGCTGGAGTTTGGTGAGAGGGAAGTATTAAGGATGATTTCTAGTGGGGGTTCCTTTGTGGTATAGTGGCTAGGCTCCGTCGCTCTCACCATCGCAGCCTGGGTTCAATCCCCACTCGGAACCAACCAAAAAAAAAAAAAAATGATTTCTAGGTTTCTGAATTGCAGTAACTGATAAATGAAAGTAACATAAGATAGGGAACACTGGATTAAGACTCAGACATAGGGAATAGATGGGTCCAGTTTGGTTGTGTTGAGCTGAGATATTGAAATGACTCAAATAGGGCAGTTTAAAATACTGGCCTGAAGCTCGGGGTAGAGGGCCAGAGTAGACATTTGAATCCTCTTGCCTATCTTTGGTGGTTATTAATGCAGAAGGTGAGGATGAGAGTGCCTGGGTCCAGCATTTGGAGTGAGAACAGTGTTTAGAACTGAGTGCTATCCAGTTCCAACATTCTATGGGCATGTAGTGGAGAATGAGTTTGCAAAGGAAACCTGTGGTGAGGAAGGTAGGAAGTCCAGAGTTTTCTCAGAAAACAAAGATTTCAATGCCCGGTGCTGCTGTTGAGAGGTAAGGTAAGGACAGGAAATGTCCTTGGGGTTAATGATATAGAGGTCACTGGTCACTTAAAATCTGTTTCAGTGCAATAAAGTGTGAGAACTAGAGTAGGAAGGGTGAAGGAGCAGGGGCAGAATATGAAGACAGTAAATCTAGTTTCTTAGGTTTTTATTTTGCTCTGAAGGAGAGGAGGCAGAGTAGTCACTAAGGTGATGTGGAGAAGTTGATGGGGGAAATCCAGTTGAGAAAGATGTTGAATGTACAAGAGAAGAATGGTCATCAGTTTTCTAAGTTATAGAAGAGAATCCAAAGTATAGGGGGCAGGATTAGCCATACTCACTTCTTCAGTCAGCAGTTATTTAACTGAGCAACTAGTACAGCCAAACTCTGTAATAGGTGCAAAGGACATAGCCCCTGTCCTTGTGGAGCTTATATTCTAGGGGCAATAAAAAAATGTGTAAGTAAATACAGTAATTTCATCTGTTGTTAACTGCTATATAAAAATGATATAGGGATTAACTAAGAGAAACTTACTGAACTTGTGTTCAATAGTTCCATGTTGTAGCATGTGTCAGAATTTCATTACTTTTTATGGCTAAATAACATTCCATTGTATTAGTATAGACCGTATTTTAAAACAACAAACACTATTTTCGGCCTAAGTACCTAGAAAATACCTTAGAATAAATGTGTATTTTAAAAATTTTGCTTTTTAGTCAAAAATTCAAATTTGTCTGGCATCATGTATTTTATCTGGCTACCCAAAACTGAAAACACAGGCTCCGTGAATAAGGGTTACAATCTTCTTTAACTCTGATTCTTTTCTCCAGTGCTACGTTTCTAAGTAACAGAGGCCTAAGGAAGGGAGAGGGGGAGAAGGTTAAAAGCAAGTAAACGAAAGTAAAGGTTAATGTGATTGGGAGAAAGTGGCACTTCATTAGGGGAGAACTTTAGTTGCCTATTAAGACTTCAGATTGCAGGGTCAAGAAGCAAAGGCCTTGAGAACACCCCATTCATGGATTCTGTCCTGGGCCTATTTTCACATTTGTAAAATAGGTAAATATATAGCTTTTTTAAATTTTATTTTTTATATTTTATATTATCTAGTATCACAAAAAAACCTAAAGTTGCTGTGACACTAGATAGCATACTGTAGATAAAATCTAGTGCTAAACTGATTTGACCTATAGCTCCCCTTGCACATAATTTTGCTGCTTTTCTAATTTTTTTAGAAATAGGGTCAGTAAGCCACAAGGGCTTTAAAAAGCCTGCGGGTGGCCGAGAACACCCTTGGCCCTCACCTTTCCTGGAAGATTTGCAAGGGCCTAATTAGAAACTTTTGTCGCTAAAATTCTCCCCAGTCTAATTGGCAAAATTTCTACCATCTGGACTTCACTTTGTGGCTTAAGGTTTTGAACTTCGTTAAAAATAAATTACATCAAAAAGTGTGGCCCTATTAAGTCCTTTGTGTTTGGTCTGGGAACAGGTTTGCCCAGTAGTTAAGCGAGTTCGTTTAGGAAACCTGCCGGCCGCGGTGGCTGGCCAGAAGGCATGGCGGGAAGGGAAGACTCTGCCAGTTCGGCCCGGCGGAAAAGCTCCGCCTGATCGGGAGGCCCGGCCCCGCCCCGCCCCACCTTTACTCAGCGAGTTCTTTCCTCGCGTGCTGTAATCGCCGCGGGCGTCCGGAGCTAGAGGTGCTGGCGTCTGGAGCAAGAGGCATGGACGCTGGGTCGGTCCTGGGGGCCACGGCGGGTGGCTCTCTGCTGCTGTGTGCCGCACTGCTGTTCGTGGGCTGCGCGCTGGGCCTGAGCCTGGGCCGAGGGCTGGGGGCAGCAGACCGCGGGGCGCTTGCCTGGCTCTGCTACGACGCCCTGGTGCACTTCGCACTGGTAAGTGTTGTTTCTTCAGACCCCGAAAATGCGGGTGGATAGCGTCTCTCTTGGGATGCTTCCCACCCTCGTCCCAGGGAGAGTCCTGAGAAGGAGGGGGACGAGAAGGACAAGTCTTACGAGACCTGGGAAGTATAGGGAGGCCGCGGTACTCTTGGCCTTTGGCTAGATACCGCACCTCTCCCAGTTCCCAATTCTAAAAAGGAGAGCTCAGTGGTGGCAATCCCTTTACAATAACAACAAAAACAAAAGGCAAAAATCCTGAAGATAGTGATTTCTGCACCATGTTATGTTAGTTTGATTGTAAGCTCAAGGCCTTGGCCTACTTGACTTTGTAACCTGTACGTAAATGTTGAACTGAAAATAATTGAAAGAGAGAGTTTTTGAGTACCCCAGAGGCAGCAAGGAAAGATGATGGGGCACACTGCGCAAATTCCGAAGGCCTGTACCAAGACAAACCTCGCGTACCTTAATAGTAATTGCCATTTATTGGTTGACGGCTGTGTGCCAGGCATAATACTGTGTTTAAAATTCTAATCTTTTTTACACCCCATAAGTTAGTTATTATTGTCCCCATTTTACGGAAGAGAAAACAGACCCTGCAAAGTTAGGTGACTTTACAGTGCCACACAGCAGTACCATTCTGAGTTAGTTTTGTTTATCTCCAAAGCTTGCACTCTTTATATCATACAAGGCTTTAGGAAACGTGTTCCTAAAGATCCAGCCTACTTTATAAAATGCTGAGGAGGGCTGCATTTAAGGTAATTCTATTGAAATACCACTCGCCCATGCACACACCTTTTCCTTGAAGTCCTTTCTAACTATGCCAAAACATCCTTTTTGCAAATTTGATCTTGCTTAAATCTAGGCACACCTGTGGCTAATGTGAAGCCAAAGTCTTTACTATTGAGAAAGAAAGCAAAATTTTCAATAATCATTCTAGGTCTATGTTTGTCAGTTGTATATGTGCACATACCAGATGTTGCTGGAATGAAGAAATTCCTTCTTTCCTGATAGTCAATGCATAGAGATAAGAATATTTCCCTCAACTCCTTTATTTATAGAATTGATTTTTTAAGCTGTCATTGGACACAAGGTCTCCCAAAAAACAGGGGCAGTAAAACAAGTAGGTAAGCCCACTTAAAAATGACTGTATCCTAGGAGTTCCCTGGTGGTGGTAGTGGCTTAAGGCTTTGGCGCTGGCGCAGTGAGTGCTGCAGCCTGGGTTCGATTCCCGGCCAGGGAACTACCCACATACAAAAAAAAAAAGACTGTATTCGAACATATTTTAGATATACAAAAAACGTATTAAAATACTAAAACATGTACCCATATGTCCACCACCTAGTTTAAAATTAAGTCTGTTTTTTGGGCACAGATAACACCACACACATCTTCATTTTTGGCACCTTGAGGTGTAGCCCAATGTGTAAAGTCATTGCTCTGCTCTACTCTGTCCCTGTTCTGAAGGAAATGTCCCCTACCTAGCCCCATCTTGTGCCATTTCCCTGTCCTGGCTAAAAAGTGTCCCACTTTTTGATGTACCATGCTTTAGTTCTTTAATTCTAAAATGCACATTTTTTTCACATATTAAAACAGTGACACGGGAGTTCCCTAATGGTGTAGTGGCTTAAGGCTTCAGTGTTGGCGCTGTCAGTGCTGCGGCCTAGGTTCGATTCCCAGTCAGGGAGCTACCCACATACCAAAAAGCAAATAAATAAATAAATAAACAAACTGGTGCTTTTAAAAAAAAAAAAAAAAAAAAAAAACAGTGACATAATCACTGTGGACCATTTTATTGATATTTTATGAAATTTTATTGAATTTAGGGTGTATCTTACAATTGATGATGAAATATGATAATTTAACCAGCCCATATTAATAGGCATGTTTTTGTTTTGCTATTTACATACAATGCTTTAACCAGCATCTTTGTACATATATCTTAAAGATTGTTGAGGAGGGCACTTGAATTAAGCAATTGAGGCCTGCAAGAAAAATGCAGGCCCATATTATCTTTAGGTTGGGTGTTTATTGCAAGAAGACCCAGAAATGTGGCCTGAACTATGACAGGGATGTAAAGCCTGTGGAGACCTGGGAAGTATAGGAAAGCTACAATGCTCATGGCCTTTGGCCAGATATAGCACCTACCCAAGTTCCCACGTCTATAAAAAGAGAGCACAGCTTCTTTGGTGGTGCTAATCCCTTTATAAACAAAACAAACAAAAACCCAAAAACCTAAAGATAGTGATATCTGTACCATGTTATGTTAGTTTGAGTATAAGCTACTCAAGGCCATGAGTAGAACTAAAACCACAACTCACTTGTTCATACTAGAACCTGGGCTACCTTTCCTTACCTCTATACACGTCACTTGTCAAATGGGAGATATTAGGATTGTTGGCCACTATCAAATGCAGAGCTCCCCTATTGGACAAGTTCAGCTCCCTGATGTTCAAACAGAATATTACCTGGGTCTGCAGCTCTTGTCTTCAGGTCACTTGGCTAGGCCTAGAGTGAAGGGCTTACCAGCACAACTGGTAGGAGCCATGACAACAAACATAAATCAGTGGAGTGGCTCACCATTCCTCAAAGGTTGCTTTGGGCATTTCCTGCATTGGTGGTGCTCCATGGGCTTTCCTCATCTGCAATCTAAGTATGGCATTCTAGGCATGCCCTGAGCACTGAGGTGGATATGTCTTCCTATGTTTGGGAAACATCTTAAAGTCCAGATTGACTAGATTACCTAGGGAATAAAGTGGGAGGATAGTCTAGTAAGGGAGCTGAAATTACGGGTAAGACTTTGAGTTTTATTTTGCACATTGAAGAATTTTAGTCAAGGAAGTAGCATGGCCAAAGCAGATCATTCAAAAGATAATTTGGTGGTTGTATGTTAAGTCAGAAACTGTGAAGGGTCTGAGATTCCACCCTTCTTACATGTTAACTAGTTAGCATGATTGATTCCCCAAGTTCCACAGGGCAATGCAGTGAGGGTCAGATGGTACCTGCATATGCAATTGGTGCATTACAGAAGAGAAAGCCCAAATTAGGTTCCTATCTTATGTGGCTGCTGGTAACCTGCTCATACTTCTCTCTGGAGAGAGATCTTATCTTTTCTCAGGAACATAAACATCTCTGAGGAGGAGGCAATATCTTTACCTTTATTACCCTGTAACATCTTAGGAGAGAGTGGTCTCTAGTTTTATTACCCTGGAATGTCTCCTCATATAAATACTCTTAAATTAGTGTAAATGCCTATGCTCAGAGACCCCAGACAGTGCAGGAATAGGAGATATTCATGGAGAATTCTCTCCCAACATGTTGCATGGTGGATTGGAAAGGATAGTTAAACGGGGTCAGAAGATCGCTAAAAGCAATTGCAATATTTTAGAAGTGAGACGAGAAAGCTGAGCTAGGGTGGTAGTGAAAATTGAAATGGGGAGGAAAGCTACATATGAGAGACTTTCTAGGGGAGAATTATATAAGTCACAGTGACTGCTTACATATTGGGGGTGAAAATGATGTTAGGGTTTAGAATCTGGCTGATGTGAACAGTATTGATGATGTTAACAAAACAGGAAAGTCATATCTCTGTAAATCTGAAGATCTGATGTGTGGTTGAGGGGAAATGGCCAGAAGGCAACTGAAAATGTAAGAAACTAGAGTTAAGGCATAACAGAGAGAATTGGAAATTCTTTACTGTGTTGAAAGGAACAGCAGGAAGCCCTGGGAATGAGTGATTTTTTCTGAGCAAGAGAATAGAAAGGTGAAAAAGTTGAGGAATGAGAGCAGAATCTTATAAAATGTCTGTATGGAAGTAGAAGAGCCAAGGACAGGAGAAAGTGGGCAAGATCAAGAACCAGGATAGTATGGGGTCCTGGAACCCAAGGAAGGGAATTCCAAGATAATATTAGTTGCTGCAGCACTGTTTAAAAAAAAAAAAAAAGTGAGGGCTGAGCCAGAGTGGTATTGTTTGAATGGAGGCACCAGATGGTAAAGGCTAGAGCTTAGCAGGTTGGGTGAAAAAGAAGTGGAGACAGCATATACAAGACCTTCAACAGTTTTGGTGGTAGGAGGAAGGAGAATATAGAAAGATAGCTCAAGAGACATCACTGGCACAGGCGAGGGATGTTGGGTTCTGTTTAAGATGGGAAGGTCTGTATGTGTTTGTGAGCAAGATGATCAAGGGAAGAGTGAAGACACGGAAGAGTATAGTAACTTGCTGTCTGGTGCTGCACCTGGCCACGTGAATTGACCTCTGGAAAACAGTAAAACAGATTGCTCTCCCTAACGTGGGTGGGCCTCATCCAGTCAGTTGAAGGCCACAAAATGCTGACCTTCCCTTGAACAGGCAAGAATTTCTTCTGCCCAACTACCTTAAAACTAGGACATAGGCTTTCTCGTGCCTTCAGATGTGAACTGAAGCCATGGCTTTTCCTGAGTCTTCAAGATTGCTGGCCTTAAGACTAAATCTACACCATTGGTTTTCTTAAGTTCTCAGGCCTCGGCACTCAGACTAGAACTACAGCATCAGCTCCACTTAGTCTCCAGCTTACTTACTCACCCTGCAAATCATGGGACTTGTCAGCCTCCATAATTTCATAAGCCAATTCCTTATGATAAATTTCTTGATAGATATAGATATGTATGCACACATTATGCATATCTATATACACATATAGGTACACACACACACACACATGCACATAGCTATATATCTGCCATTGGTTCTGTTTGCTAAACAACCCTAATACAAGCTTAGAAAAGGGGCCAAATTGAAAGCCCAAGGAATAGCACCCATAATGGCCCACTGCTCCATTTTTAGAGTATGAGTGGGCAGCCCTTGTGCTTCTGCAGACCAAAGTTCAGTTTGTTTTTTTAACATCATGAACAAGACATATCACCTAGTAATAGGGATGGCTGTCTATGTAGCCACATTTCAGAATGACATACTTTTTTCCTTTTCCTCATTTCCACAAATGGTTGAGTGCCTACTTGGGTGTCAGTTGCTGTGCTAGACACAGAAAAAAATTAGTGGCCCTGTTGTTTTAGAGCTTATGGAATAACAGAGACTTTTTCTCTTATGGTTTCATGTGAAGAATAATAGTTACTCATGTCACTCTCAATGTGAAACCCAAATGAGAAATTTCTTTTGCAGATAAATGCTAGGAAAAACTTAGTTTCTCCAAAAGATTGGTTTGTCTATTCCTCTCTGACAGCAAGAACAGTATGTTGCTCCCTTTTTACTTTAAATACTTGGAAGTTCAGAACCACATTAAGCTCTATAATAACAACAGAAGATGGTATATAGTGTATGTTTTACATTTTTAAAATTACATTTGACATACAGTGTTATATTGGTTTCAGGTGTACAGCATAGTAATGAACCATTTATGTAACTTACAAAATCCTCATTCTGATACATCGGTTCCCCTCTGACACCAAAAATTGTTATTACAATGTTATTGACTGTATACACTATACTGCACTATACATCCCAGTGAGTATTTTATAACTATGAACTTGTACTTCTTGATTTCTCCCCCTTTTTCACCCACCCCTCCAGCTCTCCTCCCCTCTCCGCACCAAATTTGGCACCCATCTGATGCCACATATATTTATTGCAACGTTATTGACTATATTCCCATGTTATACCCTATATTCCCATAACTATTACCTTGTAACCTCCAAACTAGCTTCCCAATCCCCTCCCCTTATTTCATTTCCTCCCCCAAACCTCCTCCCATCGAGCAACAAACCAAATGTTCTCTGTGTCTATGAATCTGTTCCTGTTCTGCTTGTTTATTTTCTTCTTTGGATTTCACCTATAAGTGAAGTCAACCTGTATCTGTCTTCCTCTATTTGATACTCTACTCACAACTGTTTATAGATTGCCATTTTACTAATCATAATTTTTGCTTCCCCCCCCTCCCATCTTAAAGAAGTCCTTGTAGTACTGGTTTGGTGGTGATAAACTCCTTTAGCCTTTTCTTATCTGGGAAGCTCTTTATCTGTCCTTCAATTTTGAATGCTGGCCTTGCTGGATACGTTAATCTTGGTAGTAGATACTTGGTTTTCATCACATTGAATATTTTCTGCCAATCCCTTCTGGCCTGTAAAGTTTTCCCTTGAGAAATCCACCTACAGTCGTATTGGTGATCTCTTACAAGTTACTATTTGCCTTTCTCCTTCTGCTTTTAATATTATCTCGTCTTTCACTTTTACTGTTTTAATTATGATGTGTATCGGTGTAGGCCAGTTTGGGTGTATCTTGTTTGGGACTCTGTGCTTCCTGGGCTGTACTCATATGTCTATTTCCTTTGCCAGGTTAGGAAGATTTTCAAGTCATTATTTCTTCAAATAAGTTCTTGGTCCCTTGCTGTTTCTCTTCCCCTTCTGGTACTCCTATGATGTGAATGTTGTTACTCTTGATGTTGTCCCAGAAGAAAATTATATCTCCATTTGGGGGTAGGGGATTCTTTTTTCTTTTTGTTGTTCTGATTGGATATCTGCTACCTTTACCTCCAATTCACTGATTTGCACCTCTGCTTCATTTGATCTGGTGATTCCTTTTATTACAAACCAGCACTTAGTGTCTTAGCTCAGGCTGCTGTAACAAGGATATCACAGACTGGGTGGCTGAAACAATAGACATCTATTTCTTATTTTTTAGAGGCGGGAAGTTCAAGATCAGGGTACCAGCATGGTCAGGTTCCGGTGAGAGTCTTCTTCTAGGTTACAGACAGCCACCTACTTGCTGCGTCCTTACAGGTCTGAGAGAGAGCCCTGGTCTCTCTTCCTCTGCTTAGAAAGACACTAATCACATCATGGGGGCTCTACCCTCATGACTTCATCTAAAGCAAATTACCTTGCAGAGGCTCCACCTCCAAATACCATCACTTTGGGGGTTAGGTATTTGACATGCATCTGGGAGGACACAAACATTCAGTTCATAACACTTAGTATTGTTAGTTTTTGTTGTTTTCTTTTAGACATTCTAATAGATGTATAGGAGTCTGTACAAAGCTCATTGTAGTATCAATTGGCATTTCCCTGATGTCTAGCAATGTTAAACATCTTTTCATATGTTTTATTTGCCATTCATATATCTACTGGGAAATGTGTTCAAATCTTTTCCCCCATTTTTTAAAATTAAGTGTTTGGGGGGTTTTGTTGTTGTTGTTGTTGTTGTTGTTGTTGTTGTTGTTGTTTTGATATAATTGAGTAGATTTACCTAGAGAGAGATAATAGTCAGATCCCATGTACACTTTACCAAATTTCCCCAATGATCACATCTTGCAAAACTATAGTATACCACAATGAGGGTACTGACCATACTCCTAGTTTCAGACATTTATGAGTTTACAAATGTCAATGGCCCACAACCCCCATCCCCCAGGGTCTCCTAAGATTAGGACAGACAGCAAGTACCTTCCCTTCTCTTGTACCCTGCATTCCTAGCTGCTGCTATACCTCCATTACCACAGCCCTGGTCAGCTGGGCAGCTGAACTCCATAGTCAAGCCCCAACCTGCTGGCAATGGTCACAACCCTGTAGAATGGTCTTGTACCTCACAGTATCTTAAGGAAGCTTCATGATGCCAACCAAGGCTCCAGCAAAGCAATGCCATTGCAGGTTTGGTGGCCCCTGCAATGGAAGAGCTTTGGCAGTTTAAATGCTTTGGGCAGCCACATTGAGTGGGTGGGCACCTACTCAATAAGAGAGATCCAGAGGCATGACCCACATAACTCTCCCTCCAAATACAGAGAGCATCTCTGGAGCTGTGCATGCCTTTCCATGTCCTCACTCTGCCACCTCTTGGTCCTTATACTAAGTGATCCATCATCCCAGTTTCCCAGGGACTAAGGGCATTGCCACAATGAGTTGATCACCTACCTGCTCTTTTCCTTTCACTTTCTGTCTATGAACCTTTCCCATGTATCCTTGACCTTCTGTCTTCACCAGGTTTTCTCTGTCCTTTCTGTTGTCTCCTGTTTTCTCCCTCTAGAAAATCTGACTCTGGAAAGTTTTATCCCATATATCTGCAATTGCCGAAGTTAAAGAAATAGCAATCTGAGAGATCAGCAAGATGGTGACCAGAGAGGAGATTCCTAAAACTTCTCCCAGAAAATACAATTAAATGGCCGGCCAGGATCCAACATGGGAAACACTGAGTGGCACAGTGACAACTGAAAAATCCATGTATCACAAGAAAACACCTGAAGGTTAGACACAGGGGGGCGAGTGGGAAAGAGGGGAGGGAGCAGAGACGGATCACGACCCAACACCACTGCAGCTAACCAAAGGAACTAGAAAGAAATCAGGGAGTAGCACAATATAGGGGAAGGCCAAGCAGCAACAAGAGTGGAAGCCAGAGTGGTAGGAATGTGAGGAAACCGTGAGAAAGCTGAACTTAAAAGCAGCAGGTTAGAGACAAAGCCTATGAGCTGAGCTCTGAGGTTCTGAGTAGCAAGAAAGTGGAGGAATGCACTGAACTGCTCTATATGGGATTAGGTCCCCAGGTACAGCATCACAGCTCCCCTGCAGCTCAAGACATGAGTGTGCGCAGCGACCTCATGGTACTTCCATGGCTCATGGAGGGCACTCATGCAGCACCCACCTCAGTGCTCAATAAGGGCTAGTGCTTGTAAACACTGCCCAGAGCAGTTGCCATGGAAACAAATAACTGAAACAGCCAGGAGTAAAATGCTGGAGAAGGGACAAAGGCAGATTTGACAGAATTCACATGACCAACATGAACAGCCTCAGCCTGCACCCCACCAGCCTCCCTGTCTCCCCCAGCTTCCCCAATGAAATGCAGGAAACAGAGCAGCCTCAGGTTGCATTTTATTGGTTCCCTCTTCTCCTACAGCTTCCCCAACAAACTGCAGGAAGCAGAGAGACCACAAATGGCCACACCCCACCTCCAAACGCTGGTGGAGACCGGAGATACCACTTAAATATCTCTCCTCTCTCCCAGAACTTGCCCCCCATTGCCACCTAGTGTCTGCTCTATAGCAAGACACCACAAAAATACTAATCAGAGAAATAAAGTGATCTTCTGGGCTCTGCTGAAAATAAATCCCTATGCCAAAGAAGAACACAACAGACAATATGTGTACCTTAGGATTTAAAGCTGCTCAGAAAGAAGATGAAAAATCTCCAGAAAAGAATCTTACAGATCTAGAAATTTATGAACTGACAGAGAATATGACATAGCTGTTCTAAAGGCTCTCAGAGAAATGAAAACATACTGACAAAACACTGCAGCTGAGACGAATTATCTCAGAAAGGAAATTCATGGATGAAAGGAACAGTTTCACAAAGAAATTTAAACTATAAGTAGGAACAAGGTGGAAAGTCGAGAGATAAATAATACAATAAAAGAAGTGAGAAATAAAATAACTGCCATAGGAAACAGGGACAACCAGATGGAGGAAAGAATTAGTGATATTGAAGATTGGAACAAGGAAACATTTCAGAAAGAGTAAGGTAGGGAATACAGAACCAAAAGGATTGAAAGAACTCTGCAAGAACTGTCTGACTCCATGAGACAAAACAACATCAGGATAATAGGATTGAAAGAAGGAGCAGAGCACTCTACAGAGAACATAATCAAACAGATAGTAGGTGGCAAATTTCCAAACCTATGGAAAAATTTGGAACCCCAAATTCAAGACGAAAATAGGTCCCCTAGATACCTAGGCCCTAGCAGATCTTCAAGACACATTGTACTGAAGATATCAAAAACCAAAGACAAAGAGATAATTCTCAAGGCAGCCAGGGAAAAAAGAACTATAACCTTTAGAGAAAACCCATCATGCCATCATGCTGGCATCAGACTTTTCAGCAGAAACTCTACAAGCTAGGAGGGAGTGGAATAAAATACTCAAAATATTAGAAGAGAGAATCTTACAGCCAAGAATAAATTATCCAGCAAAATTATCCTTCAGATATGAAGGAGGAATAAAGACCTTCTCATACACATAGAAGCAGAGGGAATTTGCCAGCATGAAACCAGGACTTCAAGAAATACTGAAGGAGGCTCTTCAACCTGAAACAAAACATCAGAATAAATGGAATAGAGTTGGGACAACAAAAAAGAACATATCAGTCATCACTCTAAATGATTATAGACTGAACTCACCAATAAAAAGACACAGAATAGCAGACTGAATTAAAGAACAAAACCCATCCATATGCTGTCTCCAAGAGATGCATCTCAGCCATAAGGACAAACACAGACTCAGCGTGAAAGGGTGGCAAACAATACTCCAAGCAAGTGGCCTCCAGAGAAAAGCAGGAGTTGCCATACTCACATCTCATGAAACAAACTTCAGGTTAAAAAAGATAACACAAGACAAAGATGAACATTACATAGTGATAAAAGGCAAAATACAACAACAAGAAGACTTGACACTAATTAATATATATGTTCCCAATCAGGAAGCACCAAAATATAGAAAGCAACTACTAACAGATCTGAAAGGAGAAATTGACAAAAGCACAATCATTGTAGGAGACTGAAACACCCCCTTAACGGCCATGGACAGATAATCTAAACAGAAAATAAATGACACATTACAGCAACTGGACATAATTGACATTTACAGGACACGTCATCCAGCAAAAATAGACTATACCTTTTTTTCTAGTGCACATGGGACATTCTCAAGGATAGACCATATGCTGGGACACAAAAGTAGCCTCAGCAAATTCAAGAAGATTGAAATAACGCCAAATGTATTCTCAGACAACAAAGCTCTGAAATTGGAGATCAACTGTAAAAGGAAAGCAGAAAAAAAACACATATACATAGAGATTAAACAACATCTTATTAAAAAAATGACTGGATAAAAGAACAAATAAAAGAGATTAAAAATATATAGAAACTAATGACAATGAAAATACAACATATCATAATTAGTGGGACACAACAAAAGCAGTAATAAGAGGGAAATTTATATCATTAGAGGTCTAGCTTAAAAAACAAGGAGGAGTTCCCTGGTGGCATAGTGGCTTAAGGTTTCAGTACTGGTGCTGTCAACGCTGTGGCCTGGGTTTGATTCCCGGCCATGGAACTACCCACATACCAAAAAAATAAAATAAAATAAACACAAGGAAAGTCACAACTAAACATCCTAACATTCTATCTTAAAGAACTAGAAAAAAATAGACCAGAAAACACCCAAAGTCAGCAGAAGGAAAGAAATAATAAAAATTAAAGCAGAGCTAAATGAAATAGAAAACAGAAAGGCAATAAGAAAAAAAATTAATGCTACAAAGAGCTGGTTCATTGAGAAAGTCAACAAAATTGACAAACCCCTGGCTAGCCTTACCAAAGGGCAAAAGGAAAGGACACAAATATCCAAAATTAGAAATGAAAGGGGAGAAATTACCACTGAAACCACACAAATACGAAGGAGTAGAAGAAAATAGTATAAAGGGCTTTATGCCACTAAATTCAACAACATAGAAGAAATGGACAAGTTCCTAGAAACCTATACCCTACCTAGACTGAACCAAGAAGAACTGTATAATCTAAATAGACCAATCAATAGTAAAGAAATTTAAATGACTATTCACAACCTCCTTAGAGGCAAAAGCCCCAGACCAAATGGTTTCACCAATGAGTTTTACCAAGCATTCTAAGAAGAATTAACACTTATCATGCTCAGACTCTTCCAAAAAATTGAAGATGAGGCAATATTTCCTAACTCATTCTATGAGGCCCAACATTACCCTAATACCAAAGCCTGGTAAAGACAACACAAAAAAAGAGAACTACAGACCAATATCTCTAATGAACAAAGATGCAAAATTTCTAAACAAAATATTAGCAAATAGAATACAACAATTCATCAAAAAGATCATACATCATGATCAAATGGGATTCATTCCAGGAGCACAAGGGTGGTTCAACATATGAAAATCAATCAATGTGATACACCACATAAACAAAATCAAAGATAAACACCATATGATCATATCAATTGATGCAGAAAAAGCATTTGACAAGATACAACATCCATTCATGATCAAAACACTGAATAAAATGGGTATAGAAAAAAATGTATGTTAACATAATAAAGGCCATATATGACAAACCCTCAGTTAATACCATACTGAATGGGGAAAAGCTGAAGCCCATTTGCCTAAAATCAGAAACAAGACAGGGATGCCCCCTGTCATTACTGCTATTCAATATAGTACTAGAAGTTCTAGCCAGAGCAATCAGGCAAAAGAAAGGAATAACACGTATCCAAATTTGGAGACAAGAGGTCAAATTGTCACTATTTGCAGAGGACATGATCCTTTATATAGAAAATTCCAAAAACTCCACCAAGAAACTACTAGTAACAATAAATGAATACAGTAAAGTCACAGGGTACAAAATCAATGTACAAAAAAATCAACAACATTCCTATATACAAATAGCAAACCTTCAGAAAAACAAATGAGAAAGTCCGTTCCTTTTGCTATCACAACAAAAAGAATGAAATACCTGGGAAATAGCAAAGAATGTAACAGACTTATACACAGGAAACTATAAAACACTTGAAAGAAATCAAAGAGGACACAAAGAAATGGAAAGATATTCCATGTTTATATATAGGAAGATTTAACTTCGTTAAAATGGCCATATTACCCAAAACAATTTACAGATTTAAGGCAATTCCCATCAAAATCCCACCATCATACTTTCACAAAAATAGATTTAAAAAATTATCAGATGTGTATGGAACCACAAAAGACCTCGAATTGCCAAGGCAATCCTGCATAGAAAGAATAAGGCTGGTGGTATCACACTCCCCAATTTCAATTTATACTACAAAGCATCAATAATCAAAACAGCTTGGTATGGGCAGAAAAACAGACACATAGACCAATGGAACAGAATTAAAAACCCAAAAATAAATCCACAAATATATGGCCAAATAATTTTTGATAAAGGAGCAAAAAAATGCAGTGGGAAAGACAGCCTCTTCCGTAAATGGTGCTGGAAAAACTGGAAAAACACATGCAAAAAAATGAATCTGAGCTGTGAAGTCTCACCATATACTAAAATTAACTCAAAATGGGTTAAAGACCTCCATAAGGACCCAAAACAATAAACTGTATAGAAAAAAAACATTGGTACTAAACTTACAGACCTAAGGCTCAAGGAAGACTTCATGAACCTGACATCAAAGGCAAGGGAAGTAAAAGCAACAGCAAGTAAATGGGACACTATCAAACTAAAAAGCTTCTGCACAGCAAAAGAAACCATCAACAAAGTAAAAAGATAGCAACTCAAAGGGAGAAAGTATTTGCAAACAATGCATCTGATAAGGGTCTAATTTCTAAAATATATAAAGAACTAATGTGATTTAACAAAAAAACAAACAACCGAATTAAAAAGTGGGCAGAGGACCTAAACAGACACTTCTCCCACGAAGAAATACAAATGGCCAACAGACATGTGAAAAAATGCTCATCCTCCTTAACTATCAGGGAAATGCAAATGAAAACCACAATGAGATACCTACCACCTCACACCTGTTAGAATGGGTATTATCAATAAGACAAGGAATAACAAATGCTGGAGAGGATGTGGAGAAAAAGAAACTCACATATTGCTAGTGGGAATGCAAATTGGTACAACCACTGTGGAAGACAGTGTGAAGGTTCCTCAGAAGATTGGGAATGGAGTTACCATATGACCCAGCAATCCCCCTTCTGGGGGTCTACCCCAAAAACTTGAAAACCTCAGTCCGCAAAGACTTATGTACCCCAGTGTTCGTTGCTGTGCTGTTCACAGTGGCCAAGACATGGAAACATCCAAAGTGCCCTGTGACAGATGACTGGATAAAGAAGCTGTGGTACATATACACAATGGAATGTTACTCAGCTATAAGAAAAGATGAAATTCTGCCATTTGCGACAAAATGGATGGACCTAGAGATCATCATGCTAAGCAAAATGAGCCAGACAGAAAAAAAACAAGAACCATATGACTTCACTATTATGAGGAATATAAAACTGAAACAAAAAACTCATGGACACAATCAATAGTTTACGGGTTATTTGAGGGTAAGGAGGGAGGGGTGGGAGAGGAGGAAGGGGGAGCCAAATATATGGTGATGGCAAGAGAACTCACACTGGGTGGTGAACATATAATGCAACGAATAGATGATATACTGTGGAATTGTACACCTGGAACCTATGTAACTCTTGATAACCATTGTTACTTCAATAAGTCTAATAATAAAACATATTTAAAAAAAGAAATAGCAATCTGAAGAAATCAAAACAGCATTCTGTTTATATTTCAACTAAGGCAGAACAACCAGCTTTTTAAAAATTATACAAAAGGAGGGAATTGAACAGAAGAAGTGAACTTGTTTATTCCAGGCCTCTAGAATGATTAGTTCCTTGTAGGAAAAGGGATTTTTACATATTCTGGATGCACACTCACACATGTTCACCCAAAAAACCCAATTCCAGTCACGTAACCTTGATGAAACTCTGACGGCCTGAGGCAGATTTCATCACTGCTTTCTATTTAATCATTATTTTCAGTATTCCCCCAGCTCTGTGTAATTCTCTATTATAGTGCTTTACAGGTTTTCTTTGAGGGTGTGAGGGAGTTACTACCTTCCTTGGAAGGCTTTGAGTCCCTTGAAGACAGACTATTATTTCCCATCTTTTCATCTTTAAAGATGCACTGCCTGGCTGCAGGGTTCATTTGCAAAACTGATTTAAGACCTCAGATAGTTTAGGACCATCAGCTCCATTAGCAGAATGAAAAGCAAGTTGGCTAAAGCTGCCTTTCCATTCATTCAGGGAACATGTTTCTGCCCATTCAAAACAGGGCCCAAAATTGCAATTACTTTATAGAAGAGATTCAAAGAAGCTTTTGTGTTATTCAAGATTTTAAAATTTTTTTATTGTTAAATTTATTGGAGTGACATTGATTAGTAAAAATTACATAGGTTCCAAGTACACAATTCTACATTACATCTTCTATATATTGTATTATGTGTTCATCACCCAGAATCAGTTCTTTTTCCATCACCATGTATTTGTGGCCCTGTCCCTTCAAGATTTTATTTGCATGGCACACTTTTTTAAAAAGTCACTATCCTATTCGAACACATTATTACTTTTGGAACAAAAGGAAAAGGCAGAGTAGATTGCCAGATTTATCTTCAGGGTACAAATTTCTAAGGACAGTAGTATGTTCAGTGTCAGACCTGTCAGTGAAGCTCTTTGATTAATTTACTCAGTCTAATTCAAGTCAGATACACATAGCAGCGAGTGGCTTAGCAGCTCATGGAAACCCAGCAAAAACTGAGATCTTGTTGGACCTCATGGAGTCTGGAATTGGAGGTTGGTTCTGAATCAGAGGCAGGTGTGCATTAAGGTGATTATGCTCCTCTTGTCTCGCTTTCTAGGCCTGCTTCTCTTTCTAGTACTCACTGGCTTTCTTGTGCCTTTTTATTTTTGTATCCCATAGTATCTACTCCTATCCATGTTTTGTGGGTTGAATAGTATCCCCCCGAAAAAAATATGTTGGAGTCCTAACCCCCAATACCTCAGAATGTGACCCTACTTAGAGATACGGTCTTTACAGAGGTAATCACATGCAAAAGAGGCCATTACAGTGGGCCTTCATCCAATACATATGGTGTCCTTATAAAAGGGGGAAGCGTGAACACAAAGACACCGACACATATTCCATATGAACATGAAGACAGAGATCAGGGTGATGTTTCTATAAGCCAAGGAATGCCAGAGATTGCCATCAAACCACCACCAGAAGTTACGGGAGAGACATGAAACAGATTCTCCCTCACAGCCCTCAAAAGGAACCAGCCCTGCCGACACCTTGGTTCTGGACATCCAGCTTCCAGAACTGAGAGACTGTAAAGTTTATGGTTTTAAGCCACACAGTTTATGGTACTTTTTTTCTGGCAGTCCTAGCAAACTAATATACCATGTTTCTTGGTAACTTCAGTTTATTCATAATGTTGATTTATTTTCAGCTTCTCATGACCTCTGCTACATACTTGTTTTCAGAATCAGTTTGGTTTTTATTCTCTATTTCTGAGTTTGTGTTTCAGAGAGTAAGAATTTTATTGACCTGCTCATCCCTGCCCCTCCTTGTTCTCTGGTCTAATTACCTATAGCCGAAGGAGTGGCTGTCACAATGTAGAACATTTCCCACAGATGTCCACTCTATGGGGAATGGGGGTAGAGTCTTAAGCCAAGAACAGCATGCATCATGACTGACACATCTAAGGAAATGCCCAGTACTGTGTGTGGAAAATGAGAGAACCTTGTCTAAGAAGGGGCTTCAGTAGCCAAGTAGTCTACTCTCCCTCATGAAATAGGAATTTTACTAATGCTCTGGAGAGACATAAGGTCATCCATAATTTGCTTGAAAATTTCCAGTCAGTGCTATCTTTTTAAAATGTATAGCCCTAGCTATAAGAATATTCTTTCTTGGAGGTTCCCTGGTGGTGTAGTGGCTAGGCTTCGGTGCTCTCAACGCCGCGGCCTGGGTTCGATTCCCAGCCAGGGAACTCCCCCCCACCAAAAAATTAAAGAATATTCTTCCTTATATTGAGTTGAAATTAACCTCCTTATGACTTCTCCTTGGTCCTAGTTCTGCCATCTACGTAACCCAAAGGGAAGTTGAGTCCCCTGTCACACAAAAGTTCCCCCTAATCCAAATGCCTTCTACCATTTCTCATGACATGGCTTCCTGGCACTTTCCTTTCCTGTCACTCAGCTTCATACTTCGTCCTTTTCAGTGCAGAACCAGTTACTCAGCATTGTTCCAGATGGGGTCTGACTATCATTCAAGCAGCCTAGGATATGGGTTTTGGGATCCAACAGATGTGCTCTTCAATGCTGCCTCTGACATCTACCAGCTGTGAAACCTTGGGCAGTGCCTCTTTCATTGCTGCAAATCCTTTCTGTAAGGAGTAAGAGAAGGAAGGAAGGAAACTTTCTGTCTTGGATTCTTTAATTGTCTTAGTTCTTTCTGGTCGCTATAACATAGTGCCACAGGCTGGGTGGCTTGTAAACAACAGAAATTTATTTCTCACAGTTATGGAGTCTGGAAGTTTGAGATCAGGCTACCAGCATAGTCAAGTGAGGGCCCTATTCTGGGTTCAAAGCTGATGCCTTCTTGCTGTGTCCTCACTTGGAGTAAGGGGTAATGGATCTTTTAGGAGCCTCTTTTATAAGAGCACTAATGCCATTCATGAGGGACCCACCCTTATGATCAAGGCCCCAAAAGCCCCCCTCCAACTACTATCATCTTTAGGGGTTAAGATCTCAATGTGTGAATTTTGGAGGGACACATTCAAATCACATCACTTATATATAAAGTATGAAAATAATTTCTTCAAAAAGTTGTTATGAGGATTAAATAAAGCTTTGTACTTAGGGCAGTACATCTCAAACTTAAATATGCACAGGAATCACCAAAGTACCTTTTTACAATGCAGATTCTGATTCCATAGGTCTGAGGTAGGGTTCAAGATTCTTCCCCAGTACTGTGGCTTGCGGTTCACATCTGAATAGCAAAGATGTAGGACATGTAGCACGGTGCCTGGCATTTAGCAGAGTTCAGTAAATGTTAATTCTCTCTTCCTCTGTTCCTTTTGTGGCCCCTCCTTGCCATACTCCATACTGGGAGTAACTTAATTTTCATCCAGTCCCTATGTAATAAAATGATAATGCACATGTCCAATTAAGATGAGCCTTGGAAAGTTTTCTTTCAAATCTTATCCTGAGAAGTAACAAGTATCTCAGTAGAGAATGGTATATTCTTTTCAAGTCCTAAACCCAACATTAAGCTGCAACATTGTAGGTACAATAGAATTTGTATGGTGGTTTGATATCCAATGTTCTGAAAGACCCCATGGTCCATTGTTAATATTAGGTGACAGCCCATCTGCTGGGGGATTTTCCATCAAATAGAACTCCTCATCTCATTAAATGGATGACAGCTGGGCAGCACATATTTATGAAGTCACCAAAGCTTTGTAATTGAGGTGCTGTAGGAGGCTGAAGCAGCTAATCCTTTTGGAAACAATGATGAATTCTATTGCCATGGCATAGGAAAATCAGTTCTGATTAGGCTGAGGTTTCATGAGTCAAATTAGAAAATGCAAATAAAATATTACTGGATTAATGTACTGATTTTATTGTTACTCCACTTTATATACTCACTGTTAATAATGAATGTTGTATTATTTTCTCTGGTTCTTCATTGAAACACGTAGAAAATAAAACAAAGCAAAACAAAAACCTTGCAAATGCATTCAAACATAAATTCAGCCTTTACAAAAACAAATTACAAAAGAAATTTTTCTTTTCTTTTTTTTATTTCTACAAAGACTTTTTTGCCCAAAATTTTCCTTAATGGTTGAAATGAGTAAATTGCACATTCTCTGTAAAGCAGTCATTGAATTGTACTAGTAGATAGTGGTAGCTACATGTAGATAGTGTCAACATGTCTGGAACACCTTAAGTGAAAACTGAGACTGGCCTTTGTTACTTAATTTTCTTTGCCATGATACATTTTAGTTTTTAAGCTGATTTTATTAGAAGCTCAATTAGGTAGATACAGTACGATCTTGTTTTAGAGCATCTAGTATGAATTTTCCTATGTTTTTTATTTATTTTAAGTTGATATATAATTGGCATGTAACATGATACTAATTTCAGGTATATAATGCAGTGATTCAATATTTGTATATTTTGCAAAATGATCACCACAATAAGTGTACTTAACATCTGTTCCCACACATAGTTACAGATTTTTTCTTGTAATGAGAACTTTTTGGATCTACACTCTTAGCCTCTTTCCAGTATACAGTACAGTATTGTTACCTATAATCACCAGGCTGTACATTACACCCTATTTCCTGTTTTTAACCCAAAATTCCTGATACACAGAACTTTAAAAGTTTTAAATAAATAAACATTATAGAATTTTCCTCATCACCCTCTGGATTAATAGTAGAAAAAGTAATAGGAAGAAAATATTTTAAATATTTATAACTACATAATAACATACACATGAAAAATATCTTGAAGGCTACCATGAAACTCAATAATGTGTCTCTGGGGGATGAAATTAGGGATCAAGAGGGAAAGAGACTTTGACCTTTCATTTTATACCTTTTTATATGTTTTTTTTCTTAACTTTCAACATTATCCCTTTTATAATAATTTTTAGTTGTTGAAATACTAAAGGTATAGCACCAGAAGAAATGTCAAAAGAATAAAAAAAAAAATTCCTCTGAAAAATCCACATGCTCAGCCCTTGGCTAGGACTGAGCTCAGCCCTTGGCTAGGACAGTTCACTGTGACTGGGAAAAGCTGTTTACAGGGTAAGCAGAAGTCAGACCCTGCACAGCTCTATGGACAGTAAGAGAGAATTCACTCAGCATGTCACTCAGAGCCAGGAGGACACCAGGGCTGGCATTTAATAGCTGGTCATTCACCAGATAAGCATAGATAATTGAAGAGGGAATATAAATGAGTTTTTTCCTTTCTTTTTTAGTCATTACCATTTGACTTTCCTAACTTTTCATCATAGGTGTATGTGTGTGTGTAGGACATTGTGGTGCTGGCAGAAGAGCCTGCAGAAGGTAGGCAGTTTGCCCTGTGGTTTATTGAGAGACTCTGGAGTAATCCGGAGACACAATAATAATCACTGTTGGAACACTGGTTTGTTTGATATTAAAGTGCATCCAAAGGAGAAAAGGATATAGCAAACAGCTAACTTTTGCAATGCGCTCTGCATGCTGAGTGCTGCAGGGCACTTCTGGCTTTGCCTAGTTTAGGCTGATCTAGACACACATCCTGGGAGAGCTAAGCCTCAGGCTGTCTGGAATCCCAAGTGCTCAGTTCCTTATAATTGTGGTCCACTGAAGTCAGAGGGCCTCCAGAACCATGGGATCCTGAGTCAGGAGTCCAGAAACTCAAGGAACACACCTCTTGCTGAGGTAATGGAGAACCAAGTGCTGTGGCTGGTTTCCTCTAGCCATGGAACAATTGACTTTGACAAGTCGCTATGTATCTTTTTTTCCTCTAAGAATACACCTCTGACTTTATAATGCCAATCATTGAAAAACAGCATTATTACATAAACATTAGCTTTGGACTTACTCATTTCCAAAGTCAGGGAGCCAGGCTCCAGAATAGCACCCCTCTGCTACACCCCGCTCCCTGGGGTTGTAGAGGTATGGTGCTCTGAGTGTGCCAACTGAGGTGGGGTAGGGGTGGGGAGGTGGAGGGATGCTGCCATGCAATACTTTGTATCTGTATTGCCATCCTGTGATTGTGATGCTAAACTAGAGCATGTTTTCATTTTCTCTCTAGGAGGGCCCTTTTGTCTACTTGTCTTTCACAGGAAACATTGCAGATTCTGATGGCTTGATTGCCTCATTATGTAAGTAATTTTAAATGTTTGCATTTGAAATATTTGAGGAGATTAATTACAAGTGTGGCTGGATAATAAATGAGTACCTGTATCCCATCATGTATGATCAATTTACATGATGTTCAGAATAGGCAAATCTATAGAGACAGATTATAGATCAGTGGTTGCCTGGCTGGGGATGTGGGTAGAGGAGGGGAAGGGATGTTGAAGGAGGCAAATGGGGAATGACTGATAATGGTTATAGTTTCTTTTGGGGGGTAATGAAATTTCCAGAGTTAGATTGTGGTGATTCAAATCTGTGAATTTACTAAAATCCATTGAATTTTATACTTTAAACAGGGAAGTTTTATGGTACATGAATTATATCTTAATAAAGCTGTCTATGAAAAATGTAGTGAGTGCAAATTGAAGAGTTTGCAGGATTTAAACTGGATTTTTTTCATATTTTTGGTATCAACTTTCACATATGTGTTGTGTCTTATGTATAATTTCCAAAAATCTTCTTGCTCTGTAGAGGTATTAACTGGTTTTCTTATCTTCTTCATACTCACTATAAATTAGTCAACAGTCAATCAGTTAGTGTCAACTACCTCTCATGTGCTACGTCAGTCAACACTGACAAATTAATGAGCTGTACAACAGCACAGTACTTTGCCTCTATGATAGAACTGCCTCATACAGGATAACTACTTTCAGATTTTGCATCTGAAATTTCTCATTGTTTATTTCATTTCTTCCATAATTCTGAAATAATATCCCCTATCCAGAGTCTGTGTTGGAACTCTTGTTTACCACTAGTGTTAGGACACTCTGCTAGAGAATTGAATCAGCTACAATTAGTGCTTCTCAAAGCAAAACATGTGTCATCTTTGATGCCTCTCAGGTCTGAGCCAGTGGTAACTCAAGGAACATGAGCCTTGCGCCAAGTCCAGCTCCTTCATTCCCAGTAGCTGAACAAAATACAGCTGTGCACCTTTTTGGTGAGTAGGCCAGATTAAACTGTGCTTGAGAACAGCTAGGAAAGCCCAGAGGTTGGAGGATTCCAGCCTAAGTCATTATGCTCCCACTTTGCCTGCCCTGCCTGGCATCAAAAGAAAAGGAACAGCCCAGATTTGGCTCACTGCCATGAAATGCAAACATGTAACTCGATCTTTGTCAGTCATCTTCAATTTATATTTCACCTTTAAAAAAGTGAAAACTCATTTAATGGAGGTGCCCTTTATTCCCATAAAAGTGAAAATTCAATACATAATATAAAGTGGTGCTTCTTGGATTTTAAAGAGCACTAATTGCCTGGAGCTCTTGTTAAAATATAGATTCTGATTCAGAGGATCTGGGATAAGGCCTCCTGGATGTTGATCTGTGTTCTAAGCTATATTAAGATGGTGCCATTGAGTCTAGTTACGCCACTAAACTAAAGGTCATCATGCATAGTTATGATGATTATACCATTGTGTTCTGTACTGTGTAGAGGGGGCGCCACCACGGCTTGTTGCGCCGTTGCGCTATTGTGCCTGGAGATAATGCTTTACCTTAACCATTCTGTAATTTACCCTAAAATACTGTAATTTTCCACCCGTATTGTCCAGATACTCTGTAACCATTCCACCTACTTAGTACCCAACCCGAACTAATGTTTGTTTTCACTTCTGTAACCTAGTTTGCTCGACCCCCTTTTTGAAACCCACCTCCGTCTTAACTGCACAAACTGGTTGCTCAACCCCTATGGCCTATGTAAACCCTATACTAACTGCCATTCAGGGCCACGGGTTTTGCAGCGACATTAATCCTCTGTGGCTGCCAGCTTAATAAAGACTCCTAATTCTCCCAGTCTGGTTCAAGACATTGTGGTTGACTATCTTCCTCGCGTTGGGTTACAACATCTGTGCAGTGTGATTTACCAGAATGTGGAGCTGGGCTGTTATCATTACATAGACCCTGTTAAAGAAAAATTATTCATGACATCTGTTAAAGATGATAAGGAAGGCTAGTAAAGAGGGGCGACTGCAACAGAGACTTTGTAGTAGGGCAGAGAGATCAGGCTCAACCTCACATATAATGACGACACATAGAGATTGATAGCCAAAGAATAAGGTGGGGTCAATGGGTGGAAAATTACTTAGAAACATCAAGGCTGGGAGAATCCTTGATAGACCCACTAACAGGATGCTTGCTAAAGGCAGGCAGGGCTAATAAGCTATAGAGGGTAGAAAATGAGGAATTTGATCAGACAGCTACATCTCCATGTTCAGTGTAGCATGTTTACAATAATAGCCAAGACATGGGAACAACCTAAGTCTCCATCATGAATGAACGGGTAAAGAAAATGTAGTGTATATATTCAACGGAATATTATTCAGCCATAAAAAAGAAGGAAACCCTATCATCTGTGACAATATGGATGGACCTTTAGGGCATTATGCTAAGTGAAATAAGTCAGACAAGAAAAGACACATACTGTATGATCTCACTTATTTGTAGAATCTAAAAAACAAACAAACAAACCCCAACTCACAGAAAAAGAGATCAGATTTATAGTTACCAGAGGCAGGGGCTAGGAGGTGAGGGAATGGATGGTCAAAAAGTACAGACTTTCAGCTATAAAATAAATAATACTGAGAATGTAATGTACAATATGGTGACTATACTAACACTTTTGTAAATTAAGATAGTAAATCAATCCTAAAAGTTCTCATCACAAGGAAAAAAAAATAAAAACCAATTTTTTTTAAATCGATACATGATGATGGATGCTAACTAAACTTAATTGTGTTAATCATCTCACAATACACATATATATGTATATAAATCATGTCATTATGTTGTAAACCTTAAACTTATACAGTGCTGTATATCAATTATAATCTCAATAAAACTGGAGCAGAGGGAATGATCAGAGACTAAGAATTGGGAATTTGTGCTAAACTGAAAACTGGATTCTTGCTAAAAGTAGACTAAGCCCAAGGTCAACACATTATTGAGAAGTAAGCTCCAAGGAGTCAGAATAGGGTTTGTTAGGAGTCAGTAGGGTTTGTTATCCCCTATTATCTCCTGACTTCCACTCTGTGGTAAAGGGCACAGCCAAGGCTCTGGTCCTGGAGACCTACCCCATCTTCCAGCTTTTAGTGTGCATCCTCCCTTCTAAACCTTTGCCTAAACCTGTTGGTCAGTCATAAAGTAAATCATGGTCATAGCATTAAACTTATTAATGCTGTTTGCCCTTTAATTGACTAGTAATTTGACCAGCAAGGAGATAGCCAATGTTAAGTAGTAGATGAGGAAGTACCAGAGGCTTGATGCATTGGGACTGATAGGTAGCAGGACCTGGTTTTACTGTCCACTCCCCTACCCCTACCTTCCTCTCCAGCATTAACCTTGCACTCCCACCCCACCCCTACTGTCCACTTCAGCTTTGCTGAATTAAATGTAGTTTCAGGCATACCATGTTCTCTTAGCTCCAGACCTTTGTACATGCTCCTCCCTGAAACACCCTTCTTTTTCACCTAGTTCAGGTATCACCTCTTGTGGTATAAAGCCTAACATTAAGATCCAATATTATGTGTTCCTTGACATCTGGTGAAATCTAGAGGGCCTCCAATGGTCTAACTGCAAATCCCTTCCCCATCTTGCTTTCTCATATAAGATCCCAAGGACAGACACGCCTCTTTGTCTTGGGGTCCTGGCACAGTACCTAGGCATCCCTGAGTAGTGGGCTTCTGTTCCCTGCTAATCATTCAAACAAGCCAGTCGCATCTTGCTGTCCTGCCACAGGAACCTTGCACTCCCCTCATCCTCTTGTTACTACAGATCTTGCCTCTCAGAGCCCCTCTTTGTTATCCGCTTCCAAATGCAACCACTACATGACCCTGCATGGCAGTGTCCTCCTCTAGGCTGTAAGTGTATGTGACTAAGAAAATGCCATTTATCTCATCTGTCGAGTGCCATGTGTGGTGTGTTGGGCCATCCCCATTACCTTAGAGTGAAATCCCTCCCTCACCAACAGGGTGAAGAGGAAGTGATCAGAACACCTCATCTCCCTTGTCTGGTTGAAGTGCCTCTTCCTCCATGTTCCCCATACTCTTGTCACCATCACTCATTGCATGGTTTGACTTCACTAAAATGCAAGCCAGTTGTGGGCAGACTTTGTGTCCCAGGTGCTGCTAGCACAGAGTCCTTTATATGCTCCAAAAGATTTGTTTAATTAAAGAATGAATAAATGGTGTTATATTTCTGAATGTCTAAACACCCACTAATTTCTTAGTGTCTAAAGCATTGACATTTTATTTGTGATATATGTATTTTTTATTTTGGATGCATTCAAGGATACAATTTGCCTGTTGTATGTATGTTTAAATTTAGAGGAAACATTTTTACTTCTACTATTGTGTTGTTTTCCAGTTAGTTCATTGCTAGCAGTCAGCTAAGGACATGCTGGACAGTGCTGCCTGCCCTGCTGTTTGTGTCGGCCTTTCACAGAATCTCCTCTCAGCTTGTGTCTGTATGCTATCTCATTAAATAGCTAATCCTGTTTACTGGCCTTCCTTCTTTAAGGACAGCCTTTCATTAGAACTCTTTGTCCCCGGCTCCCAGGGATCCTAACTCTGGCCCATGTAAGACTAGAGCAGTGGTTCTCAACCTTCCTAATGCCACGACCCTTTAATACAGTCCCTCATGTTGTGCTGACCCCCATAAAATTATTTTCATTGCTACTTCATAACTATAATTTTGTTACTGTTATGAATCGTAATGTAAATACCCGATATGTGTTTTCCATTGGTCATAGGCGACCCCTGTGAAAGGGTCGCTCGACCCCCAAAGGGGTCGCAATCCACAGGTTGAGAACGGCTGGACTAGAGCTTTGTGTTGCTCAGCCCAATCAAAACATTTTGCTAATTTTTTTTACTATTCATACCTTTTCTAAATAATGTAAGAACAGGATTTAAAGAGAGAGAAGAGGTGGGGACTTTTGTTTTTTTACTCTGATTATTAGAGATCTTAGGACTAATATGTATTACTTTGATAAATTATTAGGCAGGGGAAGGGGGAGGAAGGAGCTGGAGGGAAGGAGAGGGAGGGAAGGAGAAAGAGAAGGAAAGGGAAAAAGAGGAAAGAAAGAAGGGAGGGAGGTGGGAAGGGAAGGCAATATGGCTTCTCCCAGTGCTTGGCTTTCAGTACAGCTCTAAAAAGACTTTTGTACCTCTTGGTGCTTTTTAGAAGAAACCATCATGATAATGGGATAAGGAAGGATTTCTTAGGTTGTACTCACTCCCCACTCCACACAATTGAGGTTTTTGTGGTGGCTGTTGTTAGTGAAACTGTCCCTGTAGTAGACCGAAACGCTCCCTTTGTCCATTTGGGATTCATTCTGTAGCCCAGGCTCTATTATTCCCCTCCCTTTCCTTCTGCCCCCTTAGCACTCAAGTTCTCTTCAATTATTTAAATAAACATTTCCTTAGTAACAATTTTCCCATATCTAAATTATACTTACAGACTTTATATTGAAATTTAAAGTAAGGAATCATGTTGCATTTACCAAGATAATTATTAAAGAAAATCTGACTATGGTGAGTTAATTTAGTATTGTGATACTTATAATGAAAAGGAAGGGTGAAGAATACACATATGTGAAAGCACTTTAAAAACTATAAATTATTTTATATTGTTATTACTGTGTCAGGTGGCAAATGCATTTTTGTTTCAGGGCTTCGCTTGACTTCCTCTAAGGCATCATGAAGAATGTAGAGAGAGGAACAAGCTATTCCTTTTATCTCCTTCTTAAGGAAGAAAGAGGTCATTTCTATTGACTGTCATAAAACTGATTACCAGATAAGTAACAAAATGTATTTTGTTTTTAGGGAAAGAATATGGCAAAGCTGATGCAAGATGGCTTAATTTTGATTCAACCATTGTGTCTTTGGAAATTCTGACAGTTGTCCTGGATGGGTCTCTAGCATTGGTCCTCATTTATGCCATAGTCAAAGGAAAATGTTATCGGTAAGTACCCTGCTCCTATCTTGCTGAATAAAAAAGGAAAACATTAGCTGTCCCAATTCGTAAGTGACATTTGGAGTATAATGATAACATATCTTTTTTAGATGAAAACTAGAGTTGAAATGAAAGTGTTTGATATTCGATAAAGATCCTGGTGCCACCAGAATCATTTCAGACTGTTACCGGGCTAAGGATCCAGCTGTTTGCTGCTCGTAAGCCAGTAATTGAGAGACAGGTTGTGTTACCGGAAAATGGGGTGTCCTTGTCAACACAACGTCCAGGTTCTTGGTATCTTGAGCAAAGAATTGAATGAGACACACACAAAAGTAAAGTGGTGAAACAAAGAGAGAGTTTATTGAGAAGAAAGTACACTCCAAAGAGGTAGGAGCGGGCTCAAGCAAAGAAAGTGGGTTAGGAGCCCCGATGAACAAGGCTTTGGGGCTTTTATTCTAAGTCTTCAGGGGAGACAGCTCTGGACGTGGGGTCTCTTGATTGACAAGTTTGGTTGACAAGGGGTCTGCCTTCTAACTGCGCGTGTCCTTCCCAGAGTTCAGTCTGTTGTAATGATATTAATAAACTTCTGGGCATATGTATGATATTACAATGATGGTATAATGAGGTTCAGGTGAAATGAAGGTCATTGTAACTCTCACTGCACAGGCCTTAGGAACTGGACCAAGCTGGTAGGCTTCTTGGGCTCTCTGACTTCCCTGCCTTTGTCTGGAACTTCCTCCTAGCTTGGTGCAGGGATTACTTGTGAAAGGGTGGTATCTAGGCATAACAATTCCAGCAGGGCGAGTTTCCTGGGAGAGGTCGAGATTTCCCTATTCTATCTACCTTCCTCACATTCTCTTGGGAGATGTGATCCCCACAAATCCTTATGGGAAGCTGAGGGACTGAGGGTCTCATCTTCTGTATCTGCTTCCTGCTGAAAATGGTTGTTGTCCTTTCCTTTTGGGGATCCACGGAGCTCTTTCCCTATCTGATCTAAAGGGGAAAGGGTCTTGAGATCCTCCATGTTGACTCCTTTGGTCGAGATGGGCTGGAAGCCTTGTTGGGGCACCACTAGTATCCTGATGGTCCCTAGATTAGGAGAAAATAATTCAGTTAGTACTTTAAAGGCATTGATCAGAGAAACAGGTTTTAAAGCCCTTGTCACTGGGTGGTTTCAGGGTGGGAAATCTGTTGCTCGGGGTGAGGAGCCAGAGAAAATTGATAAGGAAAGCGATTAAGAAAAGGTGAAGCTAGGAGCTAAAGAACAAAGAAAAGGAGTCTTTAGTGAAGTGGGGGGATGGCTGCCCTATTTGTCCCACATCATTTGCACATGGGCCCATTGTCATGCAAAAGCAGCACCCCTTTGGTCCATTTTCCTTTTTCTTTTCTCCGTTACAGATTCTTATAACTGTTTCAGTAGACTGGATTGGTACTCTCCAGTTATTAGTGAGGCAGACATTTGGATTGAAGTAAACAACAGAAACATTGAAACTGGTATGCATATAGTGATCAAAGCTGACAGGAAGGGAGGGAAGCAAAGAAAAAAACTTTTCAACTGTTTTAAGTTAAACTGCATTGTCAAACCTGACTAAACTTAGTGTTAAATTCTGAAAATAGAAAGTACAAGGCCACCCTTACAAGACCATTCAAAATAAAAAATAAGAGGAATATGATTGTAGTAACAACTTAGTCATTGTAGGCAAGCATGTTGTTAACAGCCAAAAGGTTTTATAGGCACCGTAAGAATGTTACCGAAAAATGAGGTGTCCTCTTCGACACGATGTCCAGATTCTTGGTATCTTGAGCAAAGAATTGAACAAGACGCACACAAAAGTAAAGTCGTGAAACAAAGAGAGAGTTTATTGAAAAGAAAGTACACTCCAAAGAGGTAGGAGCGGGCTCGATCAAAGAAAGTGGCTCAGGAGCCCTGATCATTAAGATTGGGGCAGTTTATATTCCTTTCTTATGTCCTGGGTACGTGTCTCTGGGCATGGGGTCTGGTCTCCTGATTGACAAGTTTGATTGATAGGGCCTGTGACATCCCCCTTTTTTATTGCCCATGTCTCATTTTCAAATTCACTTACCTCCTGTGATTGTTTTATTTTGGGGGCAGGGCAGTGGCGACTATTCCAGCAGGGCAAGTCTCATGGGAGGGATCCCAAGATCCCCCTATTCAGTCTGCCTTCCTCACATTTTCTTGAGAGATGTGATCCCCACAAATCTTTATGGGAAGCTGAGGGGCTGAAGGTCTCATCTTCTGTATCTGCTTCCTACTGAAGATGGTTGTTGTCCCTACCTATTGGGGATCCACGGAGCTCTCACCCTATCTGATCTAAGGCGGGGAAGGGATCTTGAGATCCGTCACATTGACTCCTTTGGTCAAGATGGGCTGGAAGCCTTGCCAGGTGACATCTGCATTCCAAAGGCCCCTAGATAAGGAGAACCAGACCCAGTTAGTAAGTTCAAAAGCTTTGGCCCAAAATGTAGGCTTCAAAGCCATCACTGCAGGGTGACTACAGAAGATTTGTTTAGCCCTTTAGAGTCTGCATCCTGCTGATTTTGGGCTCCACCAGCCACCCAGTGTGACTGCCTATCCAGGAATGGCTTGGGGATGATACAATTAATAAATACAGATTCACAGTCAAAAGGATGATTAGCTAAAATCTAGCATATCCAGCTAAATAAAGTTTTATTATTACATATCACAAATTTTAGGATGGCTAACCAGGGCTAGAGACAGACATTTTAAAAATATAATTAGCAAACACAAGTTACAACTTCTTTTCTGAATGATTAGCTCAAACTGGGGCACAGAACATCCAGGAGATGTGGGGGGAAAGCCTGTTGTTTAAGTTTTGGGGTAATTGTCTAAAGCAGGAGGCACGATGAAGACAGTCCATGATTCAAGTTAGGAGCAATCTGTTGTTTAAACTAGAGTTAAAGGAAAACTGATTTAGAGAGTGATTAAGGTTATGGACTAGGGAAAAGGTGAAACAGAGCTAAAGAACAAGGAAAAGGAGTCTTTAGTGAAGTGGGGGGATGGCTGCTTTATTTGGCCCATATCAAGAAGAGGCAGAACAAAGGAAAAAGGGCAGGGATGGGGGGAAGAATTTGCCACCAATATTTTGGAGAAGAAAAGATAGTATGTCCAACATTTCTCCCCACCCCCAGACCACTGTAGAAAACTATTAAAGTAAATTCTCTTACTCGTTCTAAAATTAGATACGCTAGATCCCTTTCACAGGGGTCGCCTAAGACCATCGGAAAACATATCAGATATTTACATTACAATTCATAATAGTAGCAAAATTACAGTTATGAAGTAGCAATGAAAATAATTTTATGGGGGTCACCACAACATGAGGAACTGTATTAAAGGGTTGCGGCATTAGGAAGGTTGAGAACCACTGCACTAGAAAAATAGGAAGTCTTTTCATAGCAGGTTGTCGAGGGTTTGAGGAAGGAAGAAGCATAGAGAGAGGAAGGAGAAAGGTGGAAGATTAACCATTCATTGTCAGACTCTGAGACTTTGAACTTTCCTCCCTCCCTCCCTTTTCCTTCCTCTTCTTCTTAGAGACAAAGTGACCTGAGGCATATAGATTGCTAGCCTGGGGATGATTTCCTAAAACAATGTCAGGTAGGTACAGTTGCATTCAGTTTTCTACCATCTTGCATCAAAAAAGTCTTATTTATTTAAACTTCATCATAAAATTACAGATTTAAAGAGTCATTTAATCTACTTGCCCCACCCCCACACCCAATTTTACATAGACAGCAATAAAAATTAAATTTCTATTGGGTGCCTTGAAATTTCTTTGATTCCATGATCTTGGTTGTAGACTTACTACAGGCACCCATTTGTTAATTGTTTAAAACATTTATAATATCTGCATTGTTGAATACTTAATATGTGCCAGGCACAAAGCTCAGCCTTCTATCTACATATTTTATTTTATCTCTGCAGGATTATTTGAGAAAGGGACTATTATTACTCCCTTTTACAGCAAGTGAAATTGCATCTCATCGAAGGGACATGCACCTCCAGGTCTCTCTTTACTGGGTCAGATGGGACCTCACTAAATCTTCCTAAGAATAGGACAGGATACCCAAAAGACCTTATTTAAACTCTGAGAATAATCTTCTAGAATGGACAGTATTGCGTCTTCAAAGAAAGCATGGGTCTTCATTTAATGGGATTGACTTGTTCCATCGAAAGGGCACCACACAAAATCTGAGGTCCAACTTCAGAGAGGTTTTCTGCCCTGAAAAACTGTGGTCCATTAAAGAAAAAAAATGTTATGATGCAGGGTGCTGAGCTGGCAGTTTCAACCCTTGTTTCTTTTCTCTCTAACAGGCATTTTATACAGATTACCTTGTGCGTGTGTGAATTGTATGGCGGGTGGATGACCTTCTTCCCAGACTGGCTTATGGGAAGCCCCAACCTCAACACCAACAATTGGCTCTACTTTTGGGTCTATTTGGTATTTTTCAACAGTATGTGGGTTCTGATCCCAGGACTTTTATTGTGGCAGTCATGGGTAGAACTCAAGAATATGTATCACAAAGGAAACAGCTTAGGGAAGAAGTTTCAGTGAATTTTCAAAATCATAAACATTATTGTCTTGCTTTATGAGCCAGAATGGATCAGACTTTTTTGTTTGACCCAAATGTAATACATTTCCATTCTATACTTTCTTTTTATATTGTTATTCCTGCTTCAAATTGATTGTAAGGGTACAAGGTTTTGTTATTAGTTTTTTCCCAAATGAAATGGTAATATAGGGAACAGAGAATAAATTTTAACTTATAATAATAAACTTGTATTAATAACAATTATAAGTTTTTATAGCTAGCATTAATTGTTCTACATTAATAAAGCCAATTATCATAAAATACTACAGAACATGTTATATTAAATTTTTATTCCAAAAAACATGTTACTTTAGCTTTTAATCTTCTCACTAGTCTCTTTGTTACCAAAGTGAAAAAAGAAATGAAACGAATACTTCTGTTTTCATTTATAATTTATCAAATTGGTGAAGCCAATAAAAATGACAGTAGAGTTGGAGTTTGTGAGTGAGCCATCTCCTCATGAGTGACTTTAGGGTTTCACTCAGACAGAAAATTGAGTTGTATATGCTCTTTTTCAAGGAGGAAGATTTGAGTTACCTTACAAAAATAGTAAGAAGTGAATCAGGAAATAGGAACACAGGGAAAATAAGAGTGAGAAATAATAAGACAAAGGTAAAGTTAATATGCTAAATGCATGATAGAAGTGAAGCACAAATTTGTCACTTAACCTTCAGTACCAAGACAAAAACATGACCACATTGTGTTTCATAAAACACTGGTTTTGGAAGATGGTTATAGCAATTTTATCAGAGGTGAGGAGTAGGTACGGCCATTAACTTGTTCAACACCTCCCTTTTTTACTAGATACAACTCACAGGTATATTCTCTGTCTAGAAAAGCCAGGGATCAAGGAATTATTTGAAGCAATAATGACTGAAATTTTTCCTAATCTGGCAAAGAAAATAAACATTGCAAGTCTAGGATGCACAGAGAATCCTAAACAAGATGATCCCAAACAAGAACACATCAAGACACATCATAATTAAAATGGCAAAAGTTAAAGAAAAAGAGAAAATTCTAAAAACAGCAAGAGAAATGCAAGTAGTAACTTATAAGGGGACACCCATTCGATTCTCAGCTGATTTCTCCCCAGAAACTTTACAGGCCAGAAGGAATTGGCAGAAAACCAATTCAATGTGATGAAAACCAAGGATCTACAACCAAAAATAATGTATCCAGTAAGGCTAGCATTCAAAATTGAAGGACAGATAAAGAGCTTCTCAGATAAGGAAAAGTTAAAGAAATACATCACCACCAAACCAGTACTACAGAGAATGTTAGAAGGACTTCTTTAAGATGGGAGGAGGGATGGGAGAGTGGGTAAAATAAGAGAAAGGGATGGAGAAGTTTAGTTTGATTGTTAAGGTAGAATCAAAAGCAACAAAGAAACAAAACTCACAGACATAGTCAATAATTTAGTAGTTACCTGAGGGTAAGGGGATGGCGAGAATGGGAAAAGGGACAGGGACACAAATATATGGTGAAAGAAAGAGAACTGACTCTGGGTGATGAACACATAATACAACACATAGAAGATGTAATGCAGAATTGTACACCTGGGACCTATGTAACCAATGTCACCCCAAATAAATTTTTTAAAAAGCAAACCAACCAAACAAACAAAAAACAACTGAAAATGTGTTGCCCATAATCCAGCAATCTTACTCTTAGGTATATACTTCACAGAACTTCTTATTATGTGTACAAGAATGACAGCATTATTCATTATAACTCCAACCCAGAAACAACCTACATGAATAAATTGTATATACATACAAGGGACCAAGATAACATGGATGGATTTCACAGACATAATGGTAAGTGAAAGAAGCCACACTAAAAGGATACATATTATATTATTTTGTTTATGTGAGATTCAAAAACAGGTGAAACTTACAGTGTTAAAAATCAGTACAGATGGTGTCTTTGGGGGAGAGGGTAGTTTTAGTGATGGGGAGAAGTCATGAGGGGGCTTCTGGGATACTGGTAATATTCTCTTCATTTCAGCAGTAATAATTTATAATGGTTCATTCAGTTGTATGCTTATGTATTGTGTGCTTTTCTGTAAATTTAATTTTTTTAAACTTCTGGTATAAAGACCTGAAAAATTTCTCCAGTAAGTCCTCATGAAAAATTTCTCTGATGGGTCCTGTCACTGACAACAGATTCAGTACAACTCAAGCTGTTTCTAACAGTGTCCCTGATGTGTGCAAAGGTGGGATGCCACAGGGACAGTCTGTAAAAGACCTTCAAGGAGGGATTATCTAGTTGTTTCCAGGACTTCAGCTCTCTGCTGATCTGGCTCAATCCAAGGGTAAACAAAATAGAGAAAAATGGAAGGAGCTGCCCATCCTGCAGGCAGTCCTGAAAGCATAATGTCTCCCAGCTGAGTTTTTGATGAGTATTGACTGGAGAGAAATGGGGATTATAAACTCACTCTAACAGAGACTTGGGATACAGATACATTCTATTGCCAAGTAAGGACAGACTTAAAGATTTTAACCATTAAGTGATTTGGGAGAAAAATAGATGTCCCTGTATGAATGTTTAACAGGTCACTGAATAGAAGCCCATCTCCCTGTCAGGAGTAGGGGCAAGGTGAAATGGGTAATACTGTATTTCTTTAATTCCAAGATAGATATTTCCCCCACATTTTAACATTTTAAAAAATTAGAATTCATTTTATAGTTAATGTGTCATAGTTTCGTTAGCAGTGTTTTTTTTTCTTTGAAAAATACAATGCATCTTAAAATTGATGGTATCTTAGACACAAATAACTCACTATTGTCAATATTGCGCTCTTCAAGCTTCAATAATCCAACTAGTTGGAGATGATAGTTGAAATTTATTTTAGAAGTCTAAAATTTGCTTGGGACATTAGAGATTATTTACTCCAGTATTCCCCACTCACCCCCATTCCATCACATTTGTTGCCTAAGAGCCAGTAGTAGAAGGCATATTTTGATGAATATACAAATGATTTGCAATAGGTTATGAATTGCTTATATTGAAGGTAACGATTCCTGCAAACAGTCCTTCCCTCCCCAGTATTGTTTACACTGTAAATTTTCATTACAAACTCTTCTTTTCCAGGTAATACTGAGGCATATTTCAGCATAACTCATCTAAAATCAGAGTCTAAATGATGAAGTTTTCTTGTATTTAAGTATGTCAGATCTACAACTCCTGAAGTGCTAGCGCGAGGGCTCCCAGTAAAATCCACTGATTGCAATATGAAATTGTAAAATAAAACTTTGTGAAAGAAAGGCTTGATGGAAACTGAAATGCAAAAAGTTTGGCAAAAAATTCTTTGTTTCCTTTCTTTTACAATTACTTTTAAATACAATTACTATTAAAATCCACAAGCCCTTTTTAGTTTGTTTGTTATGAAAGCTGGAGTGTGAATCTAAAGATAAGCACTTTATAAGGAGAATAAGTGGGCAAAGCCTTGAAATATAAAGTTTAATTGTTGTCCTTCGTTTTAATTAAATGCTCACAAGGTAATAGGAGGGCCTGGCAGTCCTACGTGTAAGTGTGAGTTAACTGTGTGGGAAGGAGGCCTCCTCCACCCACTGCCCTTTGAGAATTTCTATGCCTTCTCTCCCCTTTTTTCACTGCCTTGACACCCAGGCAGACCTCAGACCTAACAAAATTCATTTCCCACTACCACTTCACTGTAGGAAACAAATTGCATCTATTCGTTAACATTAAGGTGTTGATAACTGAAAATGGTTTGATATGATTCCCTTCCTGAGTGTATTTACATTTAAAAAGATGTATTACACAATTGACACATGCCCATGCTGAAAAATGGAAAATTCAGATAAGCAAAATAAAAATAATAACCCCCAATATTATCAGAGGGAGCCATTATTATACATTTAGTTTCTAAATTTCTCAAACTCTTCTCTGTGCATGTGTTCATATGTGGGGGAGACTCTAACATTTGAAGGACTTTAAACCCCTCCCCCCTGCTTTCTTTCTCTTCCTTGCCCTAAATTTATCATCCAAGAAATAGCAGTTCTACATGTACACACAAACCAACTGTGGATCGTATTACTGTCATTCTTGAGAAATTCATGCACTTAAAGAGGTTGATAGGTAGCAGTTACTTATTTTTGGAAACCAGTTTTCTTAGATGCTTCTGTTGACAGAAATCGAGTTGACATCTTAAAGTATTTGACTGGCTACCTCTCAACTCTTCAAAAGAGATCCAGTGTGCTGAGCATGCTACAGTGTTATTTTCTAAGTGTTTAATCCTTTCCCCTCCAGAAGACTTCTCTCAGTCTCCTGGCAGTCAGAAGAAAGGACTCTGAATTCTTGCATCCCTCATCTGTGTCACTTAAGTGGCCCTGTATGGTTTGTATTATTATTTTTGACATCCTCCTTCCCAACTGTATAGGAGTCTCTCAATGACACACTTAAAATCCTAAGAATCTTAGATTGCTTAGGGGCCTTGGAAAGATCCAGTTTATACACAAAGAGTCTTGAGGCTTAGAGAGGTTAGGTCACCTGACAAAAGCTACACAGCTTTTTAATGACCAGTTTACCCAAAAGTGCTCTTTCTATTCCAACAGTGTTAGACATACTTAGGAACCTATGAATTATGAAAATTATTCAATGTTATAGATTTTTTTATGACCAAAAAATCTTAACCTAATTTTTAACGTAAGCACATTTCTAATCACCTGGGTCTATTCATTATACTTGAATAGCCTCTCAATTTTGTTTGACTTTGTGTATTATATTGTTCTGTATATACTTTTCACTGGTTGGACCAAGTGATCAGGTGACAGCAGTTCACTTGTAATGCAGTGGTGTTTCTGGGGGAGTTGACAAAGCGGAAGATACACTCCCAGGGGTTCCCACTTTTTCAATTTTGAGCAACTCTACAGCACAACACACTACTCCGTGTTCCCAGCAAATGTGTTTGTTGATGATACATTTAGTAAAAATTGAACTATACATTCTGTCTCAGCTTCTCATTTCTGATTCATGTCATTGCATTGAGTGTAAAGGTAAACAGATTTTTGCATTTCTTGGTTACATTTTGGGAATCGGTGATTTCAATACCTCAGGGTGATCTAATTACTAAGAACTGGAAGCAGGAAACAGAACTTACTGATATGCCCCAGAGTTCCCACAATTTGAACTGCCCTGTGATCTGAGCACAAATATTCATGCTTTCTGTAACAGTGACATCTGATGACCCTGGGGTAATAGGGTAGCCATTGAGTGGCTGATCCCTAGATTTTGTTGAGATGATCTTAAATCTATATAATAAAGCAATTGCCTGTCTCCAAAGGAGCCACTGCCCTTTCCCAGGAAGCACCCTCCTCTCCCCTGATACCTTCCCCTCCAATCACCCAACACCCAATTAGCACCTTCAATATTGCTTCTGCTTCCTGGATGGGAACAAGAACTCACTCTGTCAAGCCCATGTCAGCTGCCATTGACCAGGTTAGGTCAGGCCTGGCCTAAATTCTATTGCTCAAAGGCCAGTGATTTACTGCTTCCCTGGGCAGCAGATACCAAGGATATTTTTAGTGTCTGAAGTCTTTAGGAGAAAGGTTGGGTGGGGGTGGCAGACTATGATGTCTATAGGAGCCAGATCTTCCAAGGTTGAAGTTCAAAGTCTCTTGATCATGGGGTCTCTTTCCTAACCTCCTGTGGGCTTTCAGGCTCTTGGTACAGGGGTCCCCACTTTAAACACTGTGTACATATTCTCACATCTGTGTGCCTTTTATCTTTTTCTACTCAGTTGGCAAGAAACTTTGGGATGCCAAGTTGTTTGGTAACCAAGAAAAAGACTGGATGGTATTAACACTCTGTATGTATTCATTCCACTTCAAAGTACCTTTCAGTTCATTGTATTATCTGACCCTCACAATGATCCCATGAACTCTTTGGACAGCAATTATCATCTTTCTTCTATGGAAGAACCTGGCAAAGAAAGGTGAGCATCTGCACGATGCCACAGGGAACACATGTGACAGAACCTGAAGCTGGATTGTCCCAGCTTTTGCCACCAAGCAGTGCTGACTTAGAACACACTTCTGTCACTCAAGAGTGGTGAGATTTTGGGCAAGGCACTTATCTCCTCAGTCTCCTTACCCAGAAACAGAATCATACAGTTGTGAGGATGAACATATATTCGACACCCAAGAAGCTATTTTTATCTGTTCCAAATGAAAGCTCATACATTTGTTTAGCTTTGAGTGGGTTGCTGGTCCAGATCCTGAATAAATGACATTTCTTCTGCCTTCCTGTGAGAGACGATCTCGAATCAACTATTAAACATGTCAGGTGTTCAGAAACCTAAGCAAGCACATCAGAGAGAATAAAAGGTAAAAATTTAAAAGCCTGTGCACCCAGAATCTTGGTCAACCACCTGACACTGGATTGAGTTACTTTCACACTGCAATTACTTGGTGTTGTGATTGTGAGTCCTTGTCCTTAACATCATTTTGTTTCCTTTCTAAGAAAACATTCTGCTCGAGCTTCAGAAAAGATCAATTTTTGTCAGCACCTGGGTGGAGTGGTGTTAGCACCACAAGAGACCTGGAAAAATTGGTAAAGTGACTGAGCCTTTTGCAGTGAGGTAGTGGGAGGTGACTATGGTTGTAATTTGTCATCTCTTGCATTCCACTCAGATCAGTTGGGCTGGACTCCCTGGGCTTGTCCTCAGCAGCCCATACCCTCTCCAGAGCCAAGCCTGACAAGGCATGTCACTATGCACCTTGAGCTCTCCAGCTCGTGGAGAGGGCTGCTATAGGTTTGATTTTGTTTTGCATGTGGCTATGAACACACCACACATCTGTGGGTCCACTGGGTCCCACCCTCCCTGATGGATGCTAAGTACCTTATAACCAGCCCTCTGCCTGCATTTCTTTGTTTAGTTTACACTTCAGTTTTCCATGCGGGCAGGATCTGTCTCAAACCTCAGTTCATTTCCCTGCTGACCCTGAAACTCTAAATAGACCTAGTCAATGGAGAGGGGCTTGTGGTGGTGGGAAAGTTGTCAACACACAAGGAACGAGATTCTTTTCCTGTGAGTGCTGGCCCCCACTGAGTTCCAGCCTTACTCTGGAATGTGTGTCAGTATTCACTAGTTTGATGTTATGTTATTTGTAGAAAGGGTTTCATGGTCATGATCAAACACTATACCATACCCTTGCCTGCCATACCTTAGAGATTGGCTATTCCCATCATCATATTAAGGGCTCTGAGATGTCCTGTAGTGGAGAAACTTGTTTCATTTCATTAAACCCAGGATTTCCCATGCCTGTTTGGCCACAGAACCTTCTTTTCAGGTCAACAGCTCTTCACATCCTTCAAAACCAATATTTCACAGATCCCACCTTGGGAAGCACTGGCCCAAACCAAGCCACAATCACCTTGTGATAGCTGTCAGCTGCCTTGACTCATGGCTGCATTTCACCCCCAATGGCATTTTCTGGGTCACTGATTCTAAAAGTGAACCTGAGCTTGTCCTATCATGAGCCAGCCCTGCCTGCCCCATCTCCCCAGTCCTAATCCCACACATCCCTAGCTTCTACCATGTTTCAGTTTGCCTAGTAGCTGAGCCATTATAAGGCAGCAGGGGAGAGAGGACTTCTCTGTGTCTTCCTATCTGCCACAACCATCTGCACTGGCCTTACCCAGATCAACACCAGAGGGTGAGCCCACCTTGAGTCTGGGAGCCCATTGCACAGTGATCTCCTTGCTTCTCCTTGCTTCCTTCCCTTCCAGTTCCTCATCCTGTGCTCCCAGACACCTGGTTCAGATGCCCTGGGACAAGCCTTATAGTCAGTAAGCTGGTCCAGTACAGCCTCATTCCTGATTCCAAAGACTTCAGCCCTGACTATACTGGCTGGCATTCTGAGAATATACTATTCCATTTATTTCTTAAATTCAAACAAATCAAGGGCTGAACCACAGCCTTTAAATCTATCCATCCCTCCTCTCCACCCTCTTAGATCCTTGAGCTTTGGGAGTGTCTCTCCCACCTATCAGCCTCGTTCCAAGCAGAGCTTACACTGCAGGAAGGAAGGAGGTACTTAGTTGCAGGACTGCATGGGATTAAACCCAGCTAAGGTGCATTTCCCCCTCTGCTTTGTAATGGTTTCTCCTCTCTGCTTTAATCAATACCATATGAGAATCTCTGTTTTGAAACCATTCCTGGATCTCTGGCTTGTAGACCCCATTGCCTGCTCTTCACTCTTTACTAAAACCTGCTCTCGTCATAGCATCTAATCAGTGCATTCATGTTAAGTTAGGATCAACTAAACATCCCTAAGATGGAGAGAGTTTTGTGGTCAGGGACATCTCATAGGATCACATGAAATAGGGAAATCAAGGAATCTAAGGATTCTAGTATGCAATCTCACACAACTTAAAGCCAAGGAGTAGTCATTGTCACCACACTCTCCCCTTCAACATGCAAGGGTGCATAGTTCCTATATGTGACCATGTCTATATTGCACTCTTTAGTATAAAATGTTAAACCAAATACTAAATAAGGTAGGACATTTTTTGCCAACTGCCACATCTTTTCCTTAGCTAATGAATCATTAGAGACTCAAACTATTTTCCAAATTTGTACCTGGAATACCATCCTCGAACACCATTTTATAAACCTGTGAAATCTTGACCTAAAAGAAGATCAGTAATTTCCAAGTTCAGTGCCTGTATTGGTCAGTTAACACTGAAGGGAATAAAAAACCCACAAAAATCTTCTCAGTGGCATGCAACAATAAACATTTGTCTTCAGAGCTTTGTATGTTATCTGAGATTTGTCTGATTGAGATGGAGCTCAGCTGGTCACCTCCATTTAGGCTGCAGTAGCTAAGTGGTTCTGCTTTTCACTGCAGGTCTGACTACCTTGGTAACTTTGCTTTACATGTCTCTCATTCAGCGCTCGCTTTGGCAGCCCATATGCATGTCTCTCATTCAATCCTCAGATGGCAGGTTACCCAAAGCTTGTTTTTCTAATGGCAATTGCAGGTTCAAGAGTAAACCCCAGTGTGCAAGCATATTTCAAACCTCTGCTGGGTCACATCTACTGACATCCCATTGGTCAAAGAAAATCACGTGGCCAACCCCAAAGTATACCAGTAAGGAAACTCCATCCACGTTGAGACCATGGCAGGGATGAGGATGGGAAAAGGAATGAAGAATTTGGACCAATAATACCACCATGCTCACCTGTGGCACACAGGAAAAGAGCTAAAGGGTTTCTTCTGCCAATTGCTCTCAGCAGCACTTTATTGCAAAGATGCTACATGGAACCCAGTAGTCCTGAGAAATTTCTGAAAATAAAACAGAAAAAAAAAAATGAAGAGAAAAAAAAGAGTTGTTTCTTAGTGGTTGGTTTTCACAGCAGCTCTCTCCTGGGAAGCTCCTCAAGATGCTCACAATGGGAGTGAATAGGGGGCAGGCAGTGGAACTACACAACAGATAGCAGAAGAGTAAAGTGGTAACCAAAGAACTCTTCTAAGGCTAAGGATAGTGAAATTTTACGTTCTGCTAATGGATGCTAAGGAAAGCACCAAGGAGTCAGAGCCCCTGGGGCCAGCCAGGTAAAGATTGGGACAGGAAGGAGTACCAAATAGACAAGGTTGAGGCCCTAATTCGAGCCTACGATCAGTTGGGTTTACATGCTTAAGTTAACCATTGAGTAAGCACAGTTGCCCATGATGTTTTGGTTGTTCTCGCCTTATTTATTTATTAACTAAAGTGTAGTTTTAATTTTTATAAGAAGAATATAAGTAGGTAAAGAGTATAATAAAAATAGACGCTTATAACGGAAAACAGCAGTTCCCTGCTTTACTCTTACGAACACCTAATTCCTTCCCAGAAGCAACTGTATTAGTTCTGTCCCCTGATAATTTCTCTACATGCTTTTTCATGTTTATGTTGCTGTTTCTTGATTTTTGAACTTTAGACATACCTTATTCTCTTCTTACTTTGAAAGGTAAGAATTTAACTGTCTTACACTCTCCTCCATGCTCTACCCACACATATATATTTCCCTTTCCCCCATATTCCCCATATAAATATTCTGGTTAAATGAGTATTTAGTATTTACATTATCATGATTATGTAACTATTGTTCATAACTGAGACACTTAGTATACTATGATTACCTTTCCTTTCAGTACACCTTTTTGTTTTCCCAGAAGCTAATTGCCTTTTTACTTATTTGTTTTTTTTGGTTTACTACATACTGATCAATAATCCAACCCCAAATTCTCAAAACTGAAAACTTCACTGATATCAAATAGATAAAGTAAGGTAAACTGTTGGTTTTTGCTTGTTGGAGGCATCTTTCTTCTGGGAACCATTTGTGCTCTTACTGTTGTAGGTCATGGTTGCTCTGTAGGCCTCTGCATAGAGATTGTTCTAGAATTCCTTTGTTTTCCTCT